>OMNW01034511.1:18000-55446 GCA_900303245.1 Selene dorsalis | reverse complement strand
CACCCCCCCCCCCAAAAAAAAAAAAAAAAAAATCTAATATGTCACAGTCAACCACCACCTTCAACTTTACATCGTCTCCTTAGACACAGATTTCTATGCAGTGTTGCTCATCTGAAATCCTGAAGCATACATGCAGTCCCTAAATACTCTGCTCACACCATGCAAAGTGACACATGTACAACTACACATACAATTAAAACCATTCTCCAAATTAAAGGGAAAAGGCACATCCAACAAACCAGAATGCCAACATTTAAGTATGCAGTAACCATTCACAAAAACCCTTTCATGCAGATGTTCTGCCTCCTAACAACCCCCCAAAAAGGCAAATCCAGCTCTACTGTAACGATCCTAAACGGGTTTTTTTTTTTTTTTTCCCCCCCAGTACCTATGCCTTTAACCTGATGCCCCGTGCCAGCACTCATCTAATGACTGACATGCACTGCACGAATAGCTTACTAAATATCGCTTATCTAAAGAAACTGTGTTCCAGCACTCGCCCTGGCTTCTCTAGCACAGTAAAAGACTCTTTCCCTTGTCTTCGCTCACAGTCCCTTTTTGTCTGCCTGTGCTGTCAGTACAGATCTCAGGCTCTGTAATCCAGTCCAGCCCACAACAGCAGCAGCAGCAGCAGCAGGAGCAGCAGCGGACTGGCACTGCCTCCTGCTCCGGCTTTCCAAGCTTCATTTTCCACTATAAGACAACACAACAAAAGCAAGCCTCTCTTTTTTTTTCTTCTTTTTTTTTTTCTTTTGCTCCAAGACACGTCATGCAAAACCAAGAAATGCAAACCCTTGCGAGTGGGGAGGGACCGTCCGGACAAGTTGCAGGCCTTCGGTCACTAATAAAAAGATAAAGCGCAAGAAGGTTTGGAGCTGACAAAATAAATCCCGCAAAGGAAAACCATAGGGTATCTCCTCCTCCTCTCCCCAGATCCGAGCTTCAGGATCCCGGAGAAGGGGGACCGGGGCGCAGTGATACGGTGATGCCGCAGTGCCGCTTTACAGGCTGCACGCTTCCTCCTCGGCGCAAATAGTGCTGTCTCCTGGCATTCAGGAGGCTCCGAGTTACAACAGAGAGACGATGTAGCCACCAAACGGTCTAAGAAGCGACTTGACACAGATTCGGAATAAATACGACCTCCCTTTCTCTTCGCGATACAGTTAACTGGCAAGAAAAAAAAAAAAAAAAGAGAGAGAAAGAAAGAAAGAAAAAAACCCTCCGTGGATACAAGTAGGCGTTCAAGTGTAAAGTGACTTTTGTATTTAATCATAGCGATAAATGTGGATAAAGACACTTTATGACAGTGGCTGGTGATTATTTAATGAACCCCAGGTGTGGCAAGATATCAGTGTTAGCATAATTACTGTAGCAGCATTTGTTATATTACAGAAGGAGACTCCATTAGCCAAAACTTTACCATTAATTTACATGTAAACATTTTCCCTTACTCCTGCAGGTTATCATAATATTATTCAAGTCATCTCATAAATATGCCTGGAAAGCTTCCCCCCTTTTTAATTTATATGAGATAACTCATCCTTGGTTCATGAAAGCAACTATAAGCTTTGGCTCCAAGGACACACATGGCCAAATAAGTCCTCTCCCCATTAAACAAACACGAACAGAGGAGTCTGACCTCAGAGGACTGTAGCAATGAATAATAAAATGACAAATAAGCGTAGTATTTTCAACACAGCCATTTGACATTTGAAGAAAAGATTTACCTTGGAGAGCTGGCTGTCTGCACTGAGGCTTTAGTCGTTTCAGTCTCTGGCAATCACACAATTACCTGCACCTGTGTGGTGACACCAGTCAGTCAGACTGTGCCTATTTTTGCAACAATAGAGTGAATCAAAGAAATACCTGCTGTTAGTTCTTGTGAGATACAGTGAATGATTTAAAAGTGCTTCACTTCAGAGTTGGTCAGTAAAAGCAAAAGGGTTCTGCAGCTGATGCATTACTGCTGCATGATTTATCGTATTGATATTTTGCTGCCCTTGAGAGGGAAACACCATTATGTAAGAGTGAATTCAAAATCCAGCAAATGCATCATTTGCCAGGAATTTATTCACACATTGGTGTGGAGCTAAATGCAAAGCAGTCCATATGTACCATACCATCAGTGCTGAACTTAGAGCAACTTTTATTAGATATCAACTACTAACAACAGATTTGATTGACTGAATTAGAAAATGCAATGTGATGTCTCCTGATGTTACATGGACAGATCCGTCAGGTTAGGTGTAATAAAAATACTACTGTCAGTCCTGAATATGCAGCTACACAAAACGTTATCGGCTTTGTCATCAGTATTGTTCGGAACCAGACTCAAGTAATACACAATCCTAGTCGATTTCCAGGTGCATCAATGCCCATGGGATGAGCTTTAATAACAGTGCGAATGCAGTAGTGTTAATTTGCGTGGTAGTGGTAGTGTCAATAATGATTATATAATTAGTGGATGAAGGATAAGAGCACTTCACATCAGCTCCTAAAGCATGCAGTTACTATATTGTGCTGCCATAGCCTTATAACACTGATCAAATGTAAATAGGGAATGAAAAATGACAGTGTCACGCATCACATGATCAGGAGTCAGCAGTGATTGTTTCAGTGTGGATATGTACCGGTCCCATGCGAACAGGGGACCATGGGTGGGCTGTGTATTTTTAGCCTGGTTTAATGATGCAGGGGCTGAGTGGTGCGGCTCAGAGGTTGCTAAAGTGCCTCAATTCCCACTGCTCGGTGGAACAGGAGCCCCGGTGGCCTGTAAGAATAATGCCAGGGGATACACATGCACTTGACCCTGTCTCATCTTCCAGGAGGAGTGTCCTTGTGACAAAGTGGCATGGCGGGGGAGAGACGACAGCGAGGCAGCTAATTCAGCTCTCCCGGCCTCCACTCATTAGACAGCGAAGACAAATGTGCAGTGCTATCCTCCTCTCTGCCTTGCCATAATCAGCTTTAATTACACCTTCGCCCTAACTTTCTCTGCCTCCACACCTTCATTCACTGTCACACTCTGAATCTGAGGGTTTTCTGAGTGGTATATATTTGGCATTAGGGCCAATATATGATTTTTAACACCGGTCATTACATTGATCGGGTCTTCTGTGACTATAAGTGGACAAAGCAACATTACCAATGGCTTCCAGCATCCACAGTAACAGGGTTAAAGTCAGTCCCTTACAAATACAACTGATCCAACCAGTAACCAGTGATTGGAAATTAATGAAATTCATGTCTCTTACTATACTTACTAATCTTTAAAGTCGCTGCAACAATTGACTCTGTCTTTTCCTCTTTAGATTTAAACTCAGACAGCAGATGGGAGCAGATTTAGAAAAAACAGATGTACACATATAACAGATGCACACATACTCCGTATTATCTCACATCTGCCTGTCACTATCTTTTACATTCATCTTATTTGTGTACATCTTTGTCATTATTATCTCTAGTTGTCAAGAAGGAGAGACTCAAGTGGGATGTGATGACACTATGAGCATAAAGAAAACTAAACTGCTGGGTACTTACAGCAAGGAAAAGATTCCCAACACAAGAATGAGTTCATTTTCCTCCTGCCTATGATGACCTAATAGCCCTTATTACTTGCAAGAGTGCGAAAAGCACTGCACAGCCTTCCTATTTTGTTCTTTCCAGTCATATTATCTTGGCAAATACAAATTGTTGACATTATTCATCAAAGGTATAGTGGGTGCTTCAGTGGCTGTAACGCACATGTGTGGGAGGTTTAAATTTCATCATTACCGACTTGTCCCTGAAGGCCTAACAAGTGGTTAATGCCCTTAAAGTGTATGTTAAGCATGTGGCACACTCACTGCTAAATTGTGGCAGGTGACCCCTGTTCTGAAGCTGAACCAAATTATTAAAAGCATCGATGTGTCCCTGCTGTCAAGAAAGAAGCAGTAAAACCAGCACTACAGGTATAATGTGTGAGTACGTTCCATGGGAAAGATGAAACTGTCTTTAAAGCAGAGCTGTGAATTAGAATGATAGATTATACAAGATCAATACGACTGAAGCTTGTAGCTGTTATAATGACAGCGTGGAGTGAAAAGCCTCTCTGGTCTTAATATATGGAACCTGTCAAAATCTTCTTAGCTCATGGTTCTTCAGCTGGCTCATACAATCAATCAATGTTGACTATGTGGACATTGAATAAGACCCACATTTACCAGAAGAGAAATGAGGAGACGCTACTAACATCACGAAATGTACTGATTATGTGTAATGATTATGGTTAATCCAGTTTTTTTGGGCCGGGGCGTGCAGGAGCTTCTACTTCTCCTGTACACACTCTTGTTTACATATATGTCTATGAAGGTAACGGTGTGTCTACATATCTGTGGGTACATCATTATAAAAAAAAATAAAAAATATGTACACCAAATAAATTAGTACCATGTAACATCTTTTCGTTTAGGTGTCTGTGATTTCTTAGCACCTACACCGAGGAGTGATTTCTGCTGTAGCCTTCTCAGGTAGTTTTATTTGACTAACTGCCCAAAGCCAGAGGGAGTAAAATAATAATATTGTTTTTTTCTTAGTTCCTGCCACATTAATCATCACATGAAACCTCAGATGTACCTGCTGACCCACTGGAGGGGGCCTGACCCTGTGGTGGGAACCAATTAACTGAGCTACCTCACTGTAGCCCATACAGAGTACTTCAAAGCAGGAGTACTGTTAGATATTGGACTATAAGTAGACTATGTTCAGCTGCAATAAGACTTTTCATTTTGCTGCTTGAGTGTCACAGTGCTGGTCGTGTTCATACCAGCTCAGTATCACAACTTATGAGCTGTGAAAAAGGTGTATTGAGGAAGTGAACAAATAAACATCTCCTTGTGGGTTCCCACAAGCTCTTTTTTTTTGAGTTTTCGAGTAAACACAGGCACAAGGAGGTGTAATGTATTCTGTTCAGCAGCTGAATTGTTCAATTTTAAATACACGCCAGAGTTTGATGTCAGTTGTTCTGAAGGTCTCTCTCTATTAACGCCCCCTCATTTGAATGCAAAGGATGACCTTCCGCTGCACGTTTCAGCTCTGAGAGGAGATCATTTGTGTATTTTTTTTCATCCCAGTAGATGACTTGAAGCAGCTTAAGCAGCTTTTTTGTGAGTTTTTTTTATTTTCTCCTGCCTCAGACAAGTGCTGTCATTTTCCATATTTGTCATCTGTGCAAATAAACCAGAATCACTTCCAAATATAACCTCATGGAAAATATATTAAAAAAGGAGGCGCAAACAGAAAATAACACAAAGCCAACATGTTGTGTTTACCTTCAGCATCATGGAACCGACATAAAACACTGCCGATCGTTTCGTTGAATGACAGCAAGGGATACTGAAAATGATAGTTGACCCATTAAAACCACAACATATGTTAAGCCAACAATGTCTTCAGATGTGTATGCACTGCAAACAAAAATCTCTTCTCCCTCTTCATTTGAGCAGCGCAGCGCAATTACAGAAACATTCAGCTTTAACTAATTCATGAGACGACACGGTCAACATCAAGTTCAGCCACTTGAGATAAAAGAGAATGATTTCAGCCTGCTTTGCCTGTGTTAAGCACAAGCTGGGTCTGATAGAGACATGTGGTTTCAATTCCAACATAATGAAGTCATGGAGGGTCTTCAGAGGAACTGTGAGGTCAGGGGGATGTGTTGCAGTGTTCCTGCTATTATAATGTCAAATTTGTGAATCATGAAGGTTTCAAAGTTAAAGCTTGAGTGTCATTCTGGTACAGCCTGGTGTTTAAATTATTGTTTGGATGTGCATCTCTTCTTCTGTTCTTATTGCTTGACTTTGCACTGTAAATATAAAATACAAGCTCATTTTTAGCATTAACATCCCCAACAGCAAGAAGGTGGAAATTTGCTTGTGTCTTCATTTCCATATTGATTTGGCGTGGTGCTGGACTGTCACTGACATTGGCCACGTTACTCCCAGGCATAGACTGCCAGGCTGCAACCAAAGTCGACTAAACCCTTCCACTTTCTTCCGCAATCCCACTTTACAGATTGCATGACACAAAGAGCCTCACATAATATCTCCTGTCCTTTTGTTAACCTTGGAGTCCATTCACCCCCTTCTCCACATACAGAGGCAGAGTTTGGATAGCAGACAGATTGTGTTGTTTTCTCTTTTTTTAACTCCAGAGTGAAAAACAGGGATAGTGTATTTCATGGAGTAGGAGTGAGAGAGGTTGGTTAAGTTGTGGAGAGGGGGTGCGTGTGTGTGTTGTGTGTGATGGGGGAGGTGGGGGTCTTTCTGAAATGGGAAGCAGGGATATTTTCCAATTACTCAGCCCCTTCTCCCTCCCGTCTCGCAGGGCAGTGGAGGCAAAGTCAAGCTCGTTTATTAGTATTAGGGGCTTGTTCCCTCCCTCCCAGGCAGCCCTCCTCCTTTCGCTCCCCTGCAGCAACCGTGCAAAGCACACAAGATCATCCTAATAGAATTTGTAAGCCTCCAAATGAAGTGGATTGTAAAACACAAAATGACACAAGATGTTTGGGGTTTTTTTGCCCTGCTTTAGAGGTGGGGGTTCCTGCAGGGAGCAGTTGATGAGCAGAGGTGGTAAAATAATGGCAAAAGGGAGGAACAGGAGGGAGGTGACCACACTATGACTCCATTTGATTCTCATTTCTCTCTGACTGCTACGAGTTGCTGGCTTGCATTATTGGAGATGAGTTGTTTTACAGTCATTAATTTACAGGCCCACCTACTGGAGGAGTCCATTATGGAGGGAGCCAGCATCATCTTAATGGAACCTCAGGGGTGACTATGCTTTTACAACATGTTTCATTAGGTGCTTATAAACACACAATGCAATATAAATATGGAGACTGTTAGCGGTGAAGAAAACAAAATGAAACAACAACAAAAACCCAGTGGGCTATACAACAATTGTGGTCTCAGGAATAACACCAACTAGCAGGGAGCCCCTGAGGATAAAACTTGTAATGCTAGTGTTTTCCATTTCCCATAATGGAGAGGTATTGTTCCTGAGGATTTGGACAGATTATGAGGATCAGAAGGATGATCTGTTTGCACTATACTCTTCTACTGAGGATTTTATTTTACTTTATTTGGTTCCAAAATGACACAGTGTGTCGTAAAAGGGAGACCAAATGTTAAAAAAGAAAAAGAACTCCACTGTCTCGAGAAACAATGTGACCACAATATACTGTTGAGACCAGCTTACTATTGAGCACAGTGATCTGATCAGCACTTTTATCACCACAGGTTTTAAAAGCTAGAGTGTGGTGTAGAAATTATTTGTTTCTTAATAGTCTAAAAATAATTAAGTTGAGGATCTATGTGCATTTCCCACTACTTCCCACTGATATCAACCATGCTTACATAACATGCATAATTTTACAGAAAGAGAAGACCCACAAAATATTCTATAATTCACTGTGTGAATTTTTCTCTAATAACATGGTGTGATGTTCTGGTTTATAACAGAGATCCCCACACTCCACAGTCCTGCAGAGTAAATGGATTCAACTAATTAACTGGGTTCAAGTCAAAGAAATGAGAGCAATTGACTTGATTTTAAAAAAACATCTCCATATATTTTTATCAAGAAGGGAAAATAGATGTATCCCTACAGCTATCGTTAATACAGATTCCACACAATCAGTTCCTGTTTCTCTTAAGGAAGAAAACAGAGGAATACAAATTGGAGAAATCTGAAGTAAATGTAGAGTAACCAGTGAGATGCTCAGTAAACCCAGTCAGTTGAACTAGCTAGATAGAAGTAATTAAAGAGAAATGGATGATGGTTATATGAACCAAAACAGTCGTAACCATAATCCACTTATACATAATTAATAGAGTTAACATCCAGTTTGTAATCCATTCACAAGAGTGTATTTGAGTAGTGCTTGAAGGGGTGCTCGAGCTTATCTGATCAACACACAACAAACCAGCTGATACATGAGACTAAAAAGCTTGGAACCACTGCTGTGTAATATACTCAATGTGTACTTCTCAGTCATCATGTTGCCTCATCCAAATGCTGTGTCAGGTCACATGGGCAAAGTGGAGTACATTAAAGTATAAACCACCATGCTCCTGCCTTGGCTGTCTAGTCTTTAGTCTCAGTCTAATATTACAAGAGTGGTGACTTCAAATCCAACTAGACAACAGACGTCCACACCTCTCATTATTCTAATTTTACATACTGAGGGCGATTTTGATGACTCCTTGTCAATAAAACTTCCATAATGAAAAGTGGAATATTAAGGGTGATGCTTGTTTGGTTCCTGTGAAACTTTTATTACTCGCCACGCCGTCGCTCCCCAGTCAGAATCTCATGAGACTGTTCACCAACAGTATGAGCAATCTGCGCAATGAAAAGCTCCATGTATCCTGGCTCAGCCTGCCTCAGCCTGATCTCGTCCATATGCCAGCTGCTGAAAATATCAGCTGCTGCTTTGCTGTGTGTTGCAGTTTAGATGAGCTACTCTCAAGACACTCTTTCTTTTTTATTGAGATAAATGACAACTCTGTGATGTATTTACAACTTCAGCTCCCTCCTGATGCTGCTGGATGCCAGGGGCTGTCAGCCGGGCGAGACGCTGGAATTTGTGGTTGTCTGCAGAAGAAATTAATTTGAATCTAAATTTTAAAATGACATCAAAAATACAACTGACCTCTTTTCAACACAAATCACACTTGGGTTGTGTAAGATGGAGATCACAGGAGAACAAATGGTTCAAGATTATTAATGATTATCTGAAAAAGATAAAATGGCGAAAGGAGACAAAACAGAAGTGGTTGCATGAATGTGCATAACTTACATTTCACAAACACACATTACATGGAGGATATTTATAGGAACTCAAACATACAGACACAGATCCACTCTCGGAGTCAAACTTCGCCAACATTTGTTCAAACTGTTCGACACAGATGCATTGGCAAGTGATTACTGACAAATTGCTAAATACATCATGAAACATAAATCCTGTTAAATCCTTCATGAGAAGCGCAGAAGCAGAGCACAGAAAAACAGTGACATGATCCAAAGCACACTGTGTGAGCGAGACAAAAAGTAGAACAGTGAACACTTCAAGCTCAAAAAGTGGCAAACATAAATCATAAGGGATAAATCGCTGGAGCCTCACTAAATCATTCCACAGATTCGGGTTTGTGTTATCTTGACTTGAAAATAATTTTAGAGCCATAAACTTTACTGCATCATGACAGGTCAATCAAAGCAACTCCAGTGAGAAGACGACAACAACTGGAAAGGAAACACCTGTTTTCATCCATCAAGGCAGAACGCAAGGTGAGGCACCTCTGAACCGCTCTGTGCGGGAGTCAGGCTTCTGCGACCTTGCTTTCTGTCTGAGTGAACTGGTGCACGGTTCACAGCTTTTGTTTCTGCTGGCTCGGTGGACATCGCAACGCTTCAAAAGCCTCTCTGCACTGAACCAAGCATGGAATTCTCAAATCAGATGAAAAATTACTCTCATAACCGCCGCTGTGGCGTCTGCTCAAATGCACCACGTGAGGTAAAAAACGGCTGACGCTGCAGCTTCAGTCTCCAGTTCCACTGTCTTTTTTTCTTTCTTTTTTATACAGTAAGAGGTTCACTAACAATAATGGCTCTAACCTGACAAAACAAGACCACTCCACTCAAGCACGGATACATGGAGTTATATTTCAACAGATCTTGATATATAATGTATTTATGACACATAATACATATTTACATTTGTGTGTGTAAAAGGACAACATCTCAAGGACGTGAGTATTTGTCTGACAACATCTGTTTACACGCCGGCTGCCACTGGCAAAAGATCAAAATAACACAGCACATGACATGAATTATTCAAAAGCAGTTTAGGGTGGGTCCCTCTCCCCAACATCAGTCAGAAGAAGAAACCTTTCAGATCTTCTTATAGGAACAGTCATGTTTCAATGACTGATTTTGACAATCACAAATGAATTACTTGTTACCTTAAGATGTGTGTTTTCCTGAGATGATAAATGGAGCAGTAGATTTAGCTGAGACAACACGTTGCAGAGTCCAGTCTGAACGTGACAGAGAGGCAGAGTTCAGCCTCTGTCTGTGATAGACCCTGATGAAAGCAAAAGCCTAATTCACTGATCATTGATCTCTCCTTTATCTGCCATTGTGTGCAACCACTTTTGTTTCAGGCCAATAAACTCTCAGGGACTGTGCCTCAGTAAATTCTAATTTCAGAGAAACAATTTCAGGCTTTTTACAGACACAATAAAGTTGCAATTAAAATACAGCTGATGAAATCTTGACATGATAAATTAATTTGTTTTGTTCTTTAATTAGGTTGACAACTTGTGACAACGCGCACTTATTCAGTTAGAAAAGAAAAACACTTCAGTGGTGTATTGGTATTTAGTCCATTAATGCTGCATGTGTTTATGCGAAGCATCTTCCTAAGCAACAGTTAAAATATCTTCAGCCTCTACACTGCAGAGTTCAAAATGAAAACCTGCTCTGAAATCATTTTTATTGTAATTAATCATGTTAATATTTATCAGTGGTTCAAGCTTTCTGAATGTCAACTAAGTAAATTTGAATATTATGTTGCCAAATTAAGCCCTATTAAGCGGTTTTGACTCCTTAAACACATACTGAGGGGTTGCCATGGCAATCCGCCTCAGATCTTATGTGAAATATATGGTGCGTGTCTTCATGTTCTTTATCTTTGAGGTTCCAGGGTGGGATCACACACAGCTTGTAATGACATGCTGGCGTCTCACAGGCCCAGAGGTAATGGGATACTTGTGAAGCCTTTGATGGGCCCGTATGGCATAATGAATACACTGAGGAGGGCGAGAGCATTGATTGTGGGCCCACCATATCTTGACACTTACATTATAACACGATCTGACGAGAGTGTTGCCAACAGCGCACTGCTCCGAACGGCAGCCCACAAAACAAACTGCTATGCTGCTTATGATGGAGGGAGGGCAATGTGGCCCGACCTGAAAAAATAGATTGGATATAGTTCAAGTTGATGTTTAACCTGCCCGACTCAAGGTGGTTAAGAAGTGCAGAGCTCAACCCTGATGAGGACGAATAACCTTGTGTAAAATTATCGATAAGCCATCTATCATTAACTGTAGCTGTTTCAGACTTTTTGAGGTGTGATGCTAGGGATTAACAGATTCCATCAAATCTCTTCCAGCCTCCAGCTCAAATCCAGCTCTCCTGCCTTTGTGACTCGAGTGAATATCACCCAGGAAAATGTATAATACCCTGCAGCCCAAGAGGCTCTTCTGTATCCATTTGATATCCTGTAACAGCATGTAAAAGTCATTTGAACTGTGTAAAATCTCAATGGGGATGTCCACCAAGGTGTACAATAGGGAGGGTCAACCATTTGTGCCCAGCATTGAACAATGGATCTCAGAAGGAGGGTTGAAGACAAAGCTAGTGGTTGCTTAGCATATTAATGAGAGCCATGATTAAATTCCATGAACATACCATTAGTCACACAGATTATAATTCTCCCATCCACATTTACCAGAGCTAACGGAAATCTATATCCTGCTGTCTTTTTAATTGCTCTACTCGAAGAAACCCCTCAAACTCACTTGTAAGGTCAGAGTCAGTGGCACAGGAGCCAAGTGACTTGAACGAATCGTATTTCAAAGCAAAGCAGTCAGGAAAGTGGATGATTTTATCATTCACTTCAAAATGTGTGTAATTTAAAAATATCATAGTCATTGAGTGTGTGAACAAAGAGGGTTTTTTACACTACTGCCATTGCATCCTGATGTGAAATGAACAATACTGACAAGGGTGTGTTGTGCTCAGAAACTGCCTGTTTGATGATGCCCTCATTATACACTGAGGATGGTGTTCTCACCACAATGTCTATGTAAATCTCTATTCTCACCACAGATATATGTAAAAAATAAAAACATATACTTGTGAAATGACTGCTAAGGTGAGGGGATCTTTGTAGTCATGGTTCCAATAAAAACAACACTTAAATAAGGCACCAGATCCATCATTGTCATGTTTTAAAAGAAAAACACAGACCTGTGACTGGACATAGGAAACTGTCATTGTGGTCACCGTGGTCAAATTCTGCAGACACTCTACAGTCATGTCTTTCTAGTGCATTGCCACTGGGCTGTAAACATGTAATTTTCTGGACACTGGATAAAACAACAGTGATTTTGTTGTCTTGCTTTAACATTCAAGGCTCTGACAGTGTTGACTTGTCTGGTTTGTGAGATGTTGTAGATGTTGTAAGAATTAAGTATGACTTGCTGATTTGCCTGAGACTTGGATAAACTGTGATGTTGGTTGTTGATATTATATTATCATCTTGCATGAAGTGCTGCCTTTTGGCTGTGGGGATATTTGGTAAACAGTGTGGGACACCCTCGCAGGCTATGAAAAAAAAACAGTAACGATTTCTGCTCAGTCCATTGGTCAAGGGTTTAAATAAACTCAAATTAAAGCTAAAGGTCGACCAATAATACTATTCATCACAATCGATCAACAAAAACTTGTATGATTGTATTGACAGTATCTTTTACGTTAGCTTAATAATATTGTGAACCTCTTTCAGTTTAAATAAGTCATACATGCATCGGCCTCTCTGTACATTATGTATCCATTTAGCTCATCACATGTGGACGCTGCTTGGTGGCAGTTCATTTCTCCCACTAGTCACCTGACTTGTGACTGTGACTACAGTGACGATGGGTGATGGGTGTCATAAGGCAGTGGTGTAAAGCCGCACATGTCTGCTGTATCTGGAAGAATTGAGAAGAATAAGGGTAAAGAGCCTAAAGAAATTTGCAATAGAAGTGTTGAAGGATGGAAAGAAGAGAATGATCAACAAGGGAAAAGATCAGTGTTGGATTAAGATCAGAAGAAGATTACCGTGTGATTACCAAGACATCAAGTATTGCTATTAACAGAGCCCTGACAAGGCAGGGCAATTGGCTGAGCAATCAAAGGATCTACAGTTCTAATGTATAAGCTTAAGTAACCACTGATCATTGTGATAAAAGAAGGGTTGGTAGCTGGCAGGGAGTGTAATGAACTCTTTTCACTCGCAGCTACACAGAGTGCTTACACTGTAGCCTCCCACCTTGTCTCCCCCTTAATATAGACTCCCACACTGACAAATAATCAGAGGTGAGAGTTTCTATTTCCCTTTCCCATTCTCAGCTCCGTCCTTTCTGGCATGACAGGATGTCAGTAATGTTTTATTCAGTTTCATCCATGTCCTTGAGCAGAGCAGACAGAAACATGAGCGAGATGGCTTCATTTTTGCAGAAGAAAGAGGTCGCGTTGGCTGTGTGCAGCACTCGTTTTAGTTTTTGAGCAATGACGCGCTGGCATTGTTTAAAGAAGGCATTCTCACAGGCCTGTGAGTGATGAATTGCATTGTCAGTCGCGATGAAATGAGAACTGAAATCCTTTCCAGGAAAACAATATGGCACAGAGGCATTAAGTCCTCATGTGCTGAAATGTCTTCTTGTTGATTGTGTACAAAACACAACCGTGGGCTTTAGTTGTTTTAGAGGACAAACACTGAAAAATGCCAGGCCTTTACCAGAAAGTAAGTGTGTAAGAGCATGGGTAATGCTGTTAAGGGTATGGCTTCTGCATCTTGTTTGCACTCTGTGTGTGTGTGTGTGTGTGTAAGGATTCAGGGAGAATGAGAGAATTGCGAGCTATCATAACCACACGGCTGTCAAATTATCCCTTCATTGCAATTACACCGCAATGCATTTCACCGCTTGTCTGTTAAGCAAGAGCCCGCTGTCTCCTGTCAAACCTTTGCCCCCCCCCACCCCTCTTGTGTGACAGCGCCACAGCTACAGTCCAATGAGTCAGGTGCGCGTGTAGTTGTGTGTGTGTGTGTGCACATGCTGGGTGTCTGTTAACTACACAGGCCCACTAATGTAATGAGCTATGTGAGGGAAAGATAGCGGCAGACAGAGGAAGGTGGGAGGAGTGACAAAGGAGGAAACAAAGCAGCAGGAAGGAGGCCAGGTTTCTCAGCATAACGGAGCTCAGGCATATTGTTGGTAGATGTTGCATCACTTTGGAACAGAAGACGAGTAATAGCTTCTTCACAGCTGTCAAAAACAGAGCTTGTATAAAAACATGTTCTGCTGGGGAAATTTCAACACAACAACACAAAGAGAAAGATTTTCTTTTAACACCACTTCAACTCACTTCACAGGGATCCGTTTATTTGACAATTAAGTGTTGCATAACATGTCGTTTTGGCGCCCAAACACAGACGCCTGGAATAAGTTTCATAAATGCCTCTGACATCATGTATGAGCAGTAATAGAAAAGGACCACCACTGCGTGGGTCCCTGCCAAACTAACCATGTGTCAAGTAATTCAGTCTTTTTTTTTTTTTTTTTTGCTGAGCTCATGCTCTCATGCATGACAACAACCTGCTGGGTGCTGAGTGAAAAGGAAGCTGTTGGCCTTGTCTACTCTGCATTGTGACCTCTGTTTTGATGGGATGAAACGTTTTTTGTCCATCATTGCGAAAAACTGAAGAAGACATTGACCCTGGATTCTGCAAACGCTGCGAGAATGAAAGACAAACTAGAGATAAATGGCAGTGATCAAAGAAGCAGAAGGCCAGATAAATGATAAGATAGCACACAGCTGAGCTGCAATCACACACCAATAATAACTCATTACATTGTTTTATCAAGACGCTCCATCTAGCTTCCTGCCGAGCAACAAACCACAGGGAAATGTCAGTTTGTAACAGCACTGTTCAACCGACTGGTTAAAGAGGACGGGGAGAGACATCAGCAGAATCTAGCTTTTAAAACTGCTGTCATATAACCTCAGACTAAACATCTGCTGACTTTATACTCACAATGTGTCAGTGTTCATACTTCTGCTCTGTATGAGCATGACCTATTTAGTTTATCGATGCCACTCAAAGTGATTAATGCATTAATAAGTGTTAGGAAAATGTTTTTTGTTGGTCTCTTGCCGATTTGCACATTTCGAAACACGCATAACATCTGAGTTAAAGCAAAGCCTCTTAGGAAACAGTGCTCGTTACTGTGGCCACAGTAAGAACAGCAGGTCATGTACTGTGCTAGAGCCCAAAAACACTTATTCTCACACAATCATGAGTGAATGTGTGAATGTGTGACACACTGCACAAAGATACAAAGGATGTGCACATAGAGTAGTATACCTAGATGCTAGAGCCAGCGTGCTAAGATGCTCACAATGATAATACTAACATGTTCATATTTAGTAGACATTACTTTTGCTATTCTCAGTTAGAGCTTATCTGCAATGTACTGTTGTCTTAATGATGCATCAGAGGGAGCAGTGACACAGTTTCTTCCCACGCTGCCTTGGTGCAGACTGACGGTTTGTAAGTAATCAACCTGTACCAGTTGTTTGCATTGACCTAAATGCTTTATTTACTGCAGGAAAACGGTAGACCAGAGGAGCCTTTAAAAGTCCTAAGTTATTTTGCAGTCTGGTTCCATCATGTACACGAGGAGATCTAATCACAAACATTAAACGGGGATGGAAAATAATGATGCCCTAAACGATATTATTCAGATATTCTTCTGCTAGAGGAGCAGTCAGGAAATGATACACCACTTCAAGTGTAAAGGTTTAAGGCTGCATCTGTACGGTGATCGCATTACATGAGAATCCAGGCCAAGGATCAGTACCAACAAAGGTCCAGGCCCAAACTGCCCTCTGATTGTCAACAGGTTATATCAGGGTTTCTCCTGTAACCTGAGCCAGGCATGAGTCACCAATTGCTTAAGACCCGATTTGTATGAAATTTACATGTTTTTTTTGTATTTCTTTTTTGCCTTGAGCAGTACACTGTTTACCTTTGTGTTATTTAATGTTATTCTTTGGTCTGATGAACTGATAGGATTGTCCTTGGTTTTGTTTTTGGTCATAAACCAAAACAATCTGAAATGAAAATGGTGATCTGCTGAGGGGAGCTGATGAATATCTGTACAAACTTTCCTGTCAATACATCCACTGGCTTCATCCCTGTAGCATCACTGTTTGCTGAAGATCAAAACAACTACTAACTATGTTGACTAGTATCCACTGTAGTTCACACCCTCCAACTTCTCACATTACCGGCAAAGTACATAAAAGACACAAATACAGTACCGAACATCACAGCAAAAAACTGTCCCAGAAAACAGACTCTGGGTCTGTTTAACCACTGACACACAAACACGGACAGAACCTCTGTTCTGATTAAGTTCACTGTTTAAAATTATGTTTATTCTACTTTAAAAGTAAAAATTAATTTTCACCATGCAGAGAATGACAACATAAATCCCATCATGTTGAGTCAATTGTTGTCCATGTTGAGCTAAACCCTAACACATGTTGTAAATCTGTCTGGAAAATCTCCTGCTGTGATCACAAGCCATCAGACCGTCTTTTATGTCATTTTTCACACGTCCTAATCTTTTTTTTTTCCGCTTGGATTCAGAAAAATCCCTGGTCATTCTCAAAGCACCAAATCAACCAAGAGAACATCGGTGTTTCCTTGACAGCGCATCTAACTGAATTAACACTATGGAAAGTAATCATCCTCCCCTCAAGTGCAATCAATACACATCTCATGTAATGTAAGCACGTCGATTTGGTATTTCCAGACTGATGTGTCTGTAAGTGCCTGCGCATCCGTGTGGATCAGTAGAGCTGCAGCGTGTGAATAGCTTTGCATACATTTACTGTGATGAGATTGTAATCCTGTGTAGCTGGGCCTGCATCCACACATCACACTGCCTCCCACCCCCCCTACTCTTGTCCTCCACTTGTCAAAAAACATTTTCAAGATTCAAAGGCAAAAAAAAAAAAAAAAAAGAGAGCGAGTGAGAGAGAGTCTTCTGGGATTTCCAAAATACAGTGGAACCTGCATCAAGATGCAATCAAACTGGAACATATCAGGGTTTCTGTTGAGTGCAAAATGCTCCAGAGTAACATCTTAATCTTGTTTTTCGAGTCGGGAACTAATCGTTCTGTTTCAGCGCTGTAGTGTTCTTGGCTGCTTTTACAACTTTCTCTCTGGTGTGCACAGATCTACTGCACAGATGAGCTTTCACAAAGGAAACAACACCGTGTGATATATACTCTAAGAACACAAGCAGCCTAATAGTGTAATAGTATATGGCCCCATAATGTTTGCAGTGTCAGTGTTTTTCTATATTTTCTGCAGTTACATGGTTATTTGTTGAGATATAGTTTTGGTGGTGCATATAACCATTATATCTTAAATGTGTTTTTGCAGAATCCTGGATGAGACAATGCGATAAGGTGTGCTGACTTAAGCAGCCTGATGCATTTTCTTTATGGCGCTGCATACTTTTCAGTTTATATGGGATTTTAGTCACTGCCACAACGGAGATGTATCAGGACCAGGGCAATACCCAGGACATAGACACTGGAAGACTGCTGTGACTGTCTGTGGTTAATGTGAGAACATGACAGGGGATGATGGATATGTCCCCACTCTATTCTTGAGCTGCGTTTTTGAAAAAGATGAAATACTCCAGACTCTTACACTCATAACATTAGTACTACTCTGTGAGCAATACCATTTTCAGTTTTCGTCTGTGTGAGTCACACTTTTGACAGCTGCTTTATGAACCAATGTGAAATTGCCTTCATGGACTTGAAAGCTCCAAACCACTGATAACACAGATGTCTGACAGTTAAAACCTTTAGTTGGTGAGACTCACAGAGCAGACTGTTAGAGGTTAGGGGTCAGTTAAGATAGTCACCAGTGTTTTTGCCAAGCAAAGCTGACCAACTGCTGCAGCAGCTTTGAAATACTGGACCAATAACAACAGTAACAATCGTGTCGTTTAAACTCGGCATGAAAGTGAATGTGTGTATTTCCCAAGATGTCAAACTATTGCTTGAACGCACAGGTGGTTTCCATGGTGTTCAACAGGCAGTCAGGATTTGGTCAACTCACTCAAGTCCAATGTACAAAAATTACAAACAAAACGTGATTGATGCTTCTGGATCTGACTACTTATCTGTGGAGTTTCACAAGTTACAAGTTTGAAGTGCAGTCTGACTGATGATTCAATTGTTTCATCACTTCCACTCGTAGCTTTTCCTCAGTCAGGAGACATGACAACACACTGAATGGGAAATCAGCCAATTTTACACATCAAACCAAACATCAAACCACCACTTATGTGAAAAAAGGAGGATAAATGTTTGGTGGGTCCACGAGCAGCTGCACAAAATTTGATGACGTGCTTCAAGATGTCAGCTGAGTCTAAAGTTTGAAAAGTAAAAAAAATATATATATATAAATAAATAACTGGTCCTTAATTCTGCAAAAGGCTCTGGGCTTCATTAGCTGCCACTAGCGTACCACACAAACATAACCAATCCACATATTGCATGATGGATAGGTAGGTTTTAATTGGTGGGTTAGAAGATAGAATCTCTACTAAGTTGTTTTTAGCAATTACATCACCTTTTGTCATAGGGTGTGTTGAAAGGTGTTGTATGCAATTATGCATGCTCAAAATATACTCATTCATTAAGATTTCCATCTTTTTCAACTTCCCATGCCGACTTGTAATGGAATGGTGTGATTAGTCTTTTTTTTTTTTTTTTTTTAATCACAAAGCCATCATGTAGAGTGTCTGTGAGAACGCTTCACAGTCTTAGGAGAAATAAAGACCAATATCCAATTGATAATTTGGCTATGAGTAAATAATTTGTATAGTGTAGCATGTATTTAATAGGTCAAAGCACCTGTGCCGCCTGGTCTGAACAGAACCATTCTGGAGAGTGAAATGTTCCAATGAGGCCATCCAATCCACACAGAGGTAATGAACCTCAAAACTGATCCAATTTCGCTAATGGCTTTGACTGACCCTGGACATAATGTGTTGTTGCTTGTTTAATGGCATATTCCAAACCGTGCATCGGGATTTCTTTTTCACATCACATCCTGAGTGAATCATTAGGGATGATAGGGACACGCAGAAGAGGAGGAGGCCGTAAAAGCTAAAAAGCCCGAGGCAGACGGCTATCAGTCTTCCACTGCAAGCTCATGCATACTAAACATCTGCACAGCTCTAGGTGAAGCATCTGAAGCATATGTCTCCGACAGCATCCCCCTGTTAATATTGGGCTGCAGTGTTACTGCCAGGCAAGCTGATCTTAATCAAACTCCTACTGTCTTTGAGGAGAGGACACTGGTGGTGGTGATGACACTGGGAAGTACAGTGACAGTGGAAGAACAGAGGAATATGAATTAGCCAGGACGTACAATATAAGAGACTTTAGAATATATATATTTTTATATCTGGATGTTCAACACTCTCAACCTGTGAATTTTCAATCCAAACCTCCTTCTAAACAAATTCCAGAATATGTTTTATTTAGAAGATCTCTGTGGGATCTTCTTCAGGTCTCATTAGGAAAATAAGATTCTATAGTTTATTCATGTTCTTTATTTATTCCAACTACAAAATGAAGTTTTGTTTGTTGTTTAACCACGCTGCAGAAAAACACAGCTCCCTGAGTTTAGAACGTGGATGGGGAATATTATTGATTCAGTGTTGCTTATGGGAACAATTCATGAATTATTGATGAGGTCTCATGCCTCGTAGTTATTTGCATCTTGGTTGTCGTTTAATGAGACAATTGGGCTTTTATTCTAGTAGATGGATGATATGTCAATCTTTCCTTTCAGCATTTGGGCAATTTAGTTGAATTTTATTAACTTTATAGCCCTTGTAATTGACACAGAGCATTTGGGGCTCTCATTACAGGGATGTAATTTACCTGGAAGAAAAAGAGCAAAGAGGCAAGGCAAGGGAGAAATAACCCAAAGCAAAGAAGATGAAAATAAATCACCACTGCATCGCCCTAGGCTCAGACCACAACCATGCCTTGCTTAAACGTGCAAAGATGAATAGTTTGCTTTTGCTCACATGGCTCCCACCTTAGGGAACTATTTGCAGAAGAATCTCTCACCACTTTCCCAGGTTATCTCCTGGAGCATCAACACAGCGCCTCACTCCTAATTTATTCACATTTCAGGCACCATCCACACCATCTCTAGGGGAAGATGATGGGGCCCGTGTACCCACTTGCCTGCCTGCCTCCCAAGAAAAAAAACAAAAATCATTAAAGAGCTCAGAGTTTAAATCTCCTTCCAGGAGATCACTCAGAGCTCCCTGCCGATGCCTGTGAAGCCTTCACAGAGATCCCAGTGCCGCCAGGCTTTCCCCACAATACAGCAGTGAGCTGCTGCTACGTCGAGTGTAGATACATCGCTGGGAAAAAATGAGAGACTGAGGCAGAGAGAAAGGGAACATGCTGCGGTCTGTGAGTTATTCTTCTTCGATGGTTGAAAGAGAAAGCAAAGAGCCCATTTGCCTTCTCCAGCTTGTGTCTTCAAGTTGAAAGTTATGTGTTGTCAGAGCGTGATAATGCATGCACAACACTTTCTGCTGTATTTCACTCAGTGCGTTGGGCAGCAAGCCATGTGTCAGTGTCACAGTTGTCACACATCTACAGAAGAAATTCCCTCCGCCTGCCAGAATGACAGACAGCTGGGATAAAGGATGATTCCAGCTGAAGGTGAATGATGGTATTTCTAACAGTGAAGTGTGTTTAACTGATTTCTTTAACTTCACATAAAGACATCAATCATCGATCTATATAAGCTGAAGCACTCATCCAAAAAGATCAAAACAACTAAGCTCTGCTCTCTTCTGTCACTGAAGTGCTGCTGGTATCATTCTGCACCCGCAAAGGCTTAGAGAAGTCAAAATACTTGCTTATCATTTAAAACAGATTTCTGGTAGTTCCTTTTACATAAAAGAAATAAACTTTAGAGGAAGAATCAAAGTGAAAGATCTTCAATGTATCCAATCTATTTGTTATATCAATCTGGAGAATCCTTTGCTTTGATTATACAATCTGAGCAACTGAATGAAAGAATAGGTTTGAATGTGAAGCGTTGCAATCCTCCAAAGCGTCTGAACAACACAAACCAACAATCAGCAATCATAATGTGGAGACAGAACGCACACAGTGTCTCTGGCGCATCCTCTTTTTTCTGTCCTTCATTCAACTTCTGCACTAAGCAGCCTGAAAAACAATTTATTGTTGCAGCTCTGCAGTGCCAAGACATGCTCCGACACTTTGTTTCAACAGTGTATAATGATCATTAGTGTATGAAAGCAAAACACTGTTTATGAACCATAAATGCCACAGTTACAACTCACCCTAATAGCTAAGCAGATAATTTGCAATAAAGACTTTAAAGCACTCTGGATTAAATTACAATTGGGAGGGAGCTGCATTCACAGCAGAAACAACAGCCAGCTGCATTGCCTGCATATTATATTTCAGGGCCTGTAATGTACTGCTAGGTTGCAGAAGCGTGCAAATGAGCTTCCACCATCACTGTTGCTCATCGGCAACAATAAAACAGAGCAGTTAGTGTTTAATGCATTAACAAGAACACATGTCAAGGGATTTAAAATGTCCCCTAGAGTACTTCTTTAAAAAGTCTTATCAGTGTCATGTACTTCTTTTTCTAATAAGTGTTGAATCTTTGCCCAAGGAGGTTTCACTCAGAAATGACTTGAACAATTTGTTAGCACAGGCATTACAAACCCATTCGCTAAGAGATGTCCTCAGTCTCAGGTCAGACACAGAGACTCTGGGTGAAAGGTGCTGTTGGTGTGTCTCTTCATAACTGATGTATCATTAGATTATAGAGTGTTACTGATCAGATACCGACTTTGGGCTGTTGAAGTCTCTCAAGGACGATCTCCAAAGAAGTGAGACTGTTTGCCACAAGCTAGACAGTCTCTATGAGACTGGTATGAGAGTGTGGTACACAGAGCGAAATACACAGAGGCCTTTTCAAAGTACCATGAAACAGCTTTGTATTTTTTTTTTTTTTGTGTGTAACGTGTCTTTCAGGGTCTTGAAAAGCTCTCCATAAAAATAAAATGTATTATTCATGTATTAACACAATCAAGGGATAAACTGCTTCATCTTTTCTTCTTCTCGGTTGATAATTAGTCTGCAGCTGCTAAAGGTTAACAAATGTTGGCTAGATGTGACTCTACAGTGTATTACTGAACCAGCTTCTTGACGTTATGACTCTTCTGCAACTGCACTGTGCCATTACCCTGCTGTGTGGATAGAGTTCAACAAAAGCCACATTGTCTAGTTTTAAGCACAGTCTCATTAGTATCACTGTGGACTCGGTCTTGTTTAGTTAGAGCTAACATCAAAACGGCAGATTTTACGAGTTCACAAGCTTCCTGTTCATTAGTGCAGGCAACCTGTCCTTCCATCCAAGAGAAGTTAATAGGCACTCAGTCGAAGCTGCGTTATTCTCGCCCTCTAAATATACTGAAAATATGTCAACACCTCAGCGCTGAAACAAACAGCTTCTAATATGCTGCCTGTTAAACCTTCCTCAACGTCTGTTAGTAAAGGAATGTGCTTTTTTCATTATCACTGTCAAATTAAAGGTGACGTTCGCAGGTTCTTGTGCTGGAAAATTATCAAAACATGATCCTTTTCCAACAACAGCCTCTGTTTCAGATCTGTGCCAAAATTGGTCCAGTGTGACCTTTACCCAAGACATGCTACAATATAAAATGTACTTATGCGCCAACAGCAGGAACCAGATGAATATTACCATTAGAAAGCTTTTCTCGGGGCATAGGGGATGTAGGTCTTAAATACACTCTACATATACTGGTTTAAAATGATAGCTTTGTGTTAAAGTGGAGCAGTTACACTGTGAATCTCTCTATCCACTCTAACAATGATATGCCAGGAGGCATTCATCAGGAGATCTTAACATTTAACATCAAAACTCCTCCTAGTCGCCTGAGACACTGTGAATCTGAATTACAACACCATTCACTCTGTTGAGCTTTACTGTCCATTATTAGCTCTGGCCATTATTGAAGCAGTAGCGAGAAGAGGGGAGAGATAATTTTCATTTTCCTCTTTTCTTGCCTTACCCCATCCTCCTCCTCCTCCTCCTTCTCTTCCTCCTGCATCCACTCCTGCTCCTTCCCCCTTCATCTCTTAAGGGCTTCTCTTTGAAACATGGCTGGGAGAAAGGAAAGCACAATAGGTGTGCTATCAAGTGACAGGTGCCCTTGTTGTGCCTTTAGCTCACACTGTGAACAAGCCCTCGGCCAGCACCCTCATAAAACATGAACGGACTTGACATGTGTCCAGAATTCTTCAACAGAGTTACAGGCGAACAGTCGCTGCGTTAAGCAGATGAGGACACGCAGGTACAACCTCAACTTGACATATAACACACAAACAAACAAGCTTTGCCTACAGGTAATAAGGCACATGCCTGCAGTAACAGCACACCAGGGGCTCACAATATGGAGGCTGGCATTCTGAACCTATGGTTGTGGTTTTGTTATAGTTCAAAAAAAGAGGGAGCAGTCACTTATTGCTGAACAGATGAGCTGCTACATATTTAATTGCACGACAGACAGCTTTGTTTCTTCTCATCACCACAGTGTGTATGTTATGTCAGTGGAAATCAATGGGGAATTGGGTGTCACAGCTTTGCTGTCAAGTGGTGATTGTGCTTGTCTGATGACTGTTTGCCAGACTGGTTCAATTATTACATTTATTGATGTCACTATTGCTCTTGTTGCTCTGCGGTTTACTAAGCAGCTTTTATGCAAACCATTCACTATATCAGCGGGCTATGTCTCATATATGGAGCTACAGTGAATTTAACCAACGTTAACACAGGGCTAAATCAAATTGAGTTTTGCTTTCGGGTCCTTAATGGGTGAGATATGTTGGCCCACAAGGTTGGTAAACTGGATTAATTCTGAATTGTCCCTCTGTCACTACACTGTCAGTTTCCTTTTTTAAATTATTCACTCCTGGTTTTTTGCCCTCCATCTGCCACATATTGCTGTGTAAACTCTCCCTGACCTTTCGCAATCCCCTGCGCATTCATTCATGAAATGCATTATTTATACTTCCTCCGCCACATCAACATTATTGTTTACATTAGGCTGTCAAGTCATGCGCCGTGTCATCGAGCTGAAGATAAAGGTTCATACATTGTCCTACAACTCATGTGACAATAGCATTTAGAGGGTGGGAAGAAAACAAATGTTGTGTAAATATCATTCAGATACAGCAACAGTGCATTCATACAGAACCAGTGCTGGGAGGACTTAACCTCCTGCTTTGATCCATAGCATCATGACATCAACATCCAGCAAATGAAGAGGATTTGTACACATCTCTGGAAAAACAACAGCTGTTTCTTTCATATGTTAAATGCTTGTCTGTGTAAGCTATCTGCAAATAGTAAGAGGTGCCATGAATATGTAGCGATCTGTTGGAGTTTTGTGGGAGAGAGATGCACTCCCAATGCGTGGAAACGTTCACCCACTTAATTCCTGGTGCTTAAGTTTGACAGCCACAATCCGGCTGGATAATAGGGTGGTAATTAATTAAATTAGATCTTCAGACTCTAATCACAGATTTTTCAGACACATTGCTTTTAGAATTGTGCTTTCAGTCAATGTTTATCTAATACTGTGCATTCGTGATACAGGTAATCAGTGAGATAAAAGCTGCAGAGGGTTCAGCGTGTGCTAATGTGCCCTGATGACTCAGCAGTAAAGACTCCTATTTGACTTATTAGCATACACGGTACAAAAACCAAAATCAGAGACCTGACAATTTATGACATATCTGACTGCAGTTGTGCTGGGTGGCTCATCTGACTGAGTCCCAGGATGACCATGGCCTTCTGCTTTCTCCTTACAAGGAGAATGGATCTACTGCCACCATTAAGCCTTGAGCTAGAGACCATCAAATACATTATCCAGGTGGAAATTTAATAAAGATTCATTTTTCCATTAAAAGATCAGCCCTGAACGTCTATGCTGCCTAGCAACCATTTCAAAATGTTCTATTTTTTTTAAATCTTTTTTTTTTTTTTTTTTTTTTTTTAAATATGGAAGCACCAGATAAATTGAAATTGTGATGTTTTCATTTAGGAATGTATTCAACTTCTGTTTTGTCTTATCTTTTATTCATATTTATGATTATATGTACTGTATATTTTATACATATTGCCTGGCTCAGTTGATGCTTGCAACAAATACACAAATCAAATTAGACCACTGGATTTACACTTACAGTAATATTGAACCACATGATTAATTTTGCATCGAGACAAAACATGAGACCAATTAGAGGCAGCACAGTAACAGATGAGGTCAATGGAAAATGTGAGTGGCTATGAAATCCCTCTGAGCGGTTTGAACGAGGCAAAACACATGTTGTAAATGTTTCAACTTGAGCGAAAAGATTGCACTTATCCTGAAGCTGTGTGACCCTGACAGGAGGACAACAACAGATACAACTGGAAAGAAATGACTGAGAGACTGTCTCTGTGTCTTTTGTCTCTTTGTGTAACTCATGTCTTCAGGGAAGAATGAGCGTTTAATCAGTTGAGGAGGAAAAAGGAAATACTTGTCATCTTGTATTTGCCTTGATTAGTATTAAGATTAATAGTGAAGTGAAAAGAGCCATTTTGTTTTATCTGGGAAAATGTGGTGGGTAAGAACATGAGTCTGCCTTCATAATTATAGCTAAAGAGTGAATGTATGTTTCTTGGAGATGTCAACGCTCTGCACCTTTAAAGAACTGTGCTTTTATTCAACCAATGGTACTTGACAAGCTCATTTATCCTTATAGAGAAGATCTGGCTTTCTACAATTGCCATTTTTGCATTGAGGATACGAAGGGTGTAATCAGACATGTGGCTTGTTTTCTTTGTTCCGATTCACGGGCTAAAACAATATAATAGTTGCATTTTTCTTTTGGGTCGTTTGTGTTTACAAGGTTAGATTCTCAAGCGAAGTTGTAAACAAATGCCACGTGTGTCAGAAATTGTACCTGGAAGGAGGAAAAACAAAAACCATAAAACGTCAGCATGGTTAGCTGGTTTGTTTTTTGAGTTAGTTGTGTCGATTACGTTCTCACTGCAAACAAACCGCTCCAGGACTCAACCACCCCTTCTTGGGGTGGTTGAGTCCTAGAGTCCCAGTCCTGCTTGTTTTATCCCGTATCCGAGCGCAATCACTGCGCTCACATCTGCCCAAACCAACCAATCTTTGGGGTTAAACACTCCCTGTTTCGGACCAACTGCTCCAGATGAGCCAGGTATGAATACACCCTAAAATTACAAGGTAGTCCCGAAGACCAGACATAGCATGGTAATGAGATTACTTGTTTTGAAATTCATCAACATGTTTAAGAGGTACTTTGAATACAGCCTAGCTCAAGGCAACCTGGGAATTCAATGAGCCACAGGGGAGTGTGGGGCCCGGTATGTGCACAGCTTTAACTGGCCTTAGAGGCAAGATCTAAAGGTTGTTTCACATGAGCAATACTCCACATCAACCCCCCACCTCTTCAGGGATCAGTAGTTTTATTCATAACCATTTGTTTGTTTGAGCCCACAGAAACAGCAGAGCAATCAGCCCCTTGTCAGTTTTAATACGGTGAACATAACGTTTGTACAGAAGCTGTTATAGTGTGAAGGTTCAGAGATAAAATGACTGTAAAAACAAACAACCTTAGATTAGACGACTGAAATAATAGTTTACTGAGAGCTGCACTGATATTCTATGTACATACAAACAGTACTATCAAAAACTGAGCATCCTTCTGTACATTTCCTGTTTATGTATCATGGCCATGTTATAATTCAGAAAAGCAGGTGCCAAAGGATTCAGTGCTGCAGTCAGCAGGAACAAAGCTGAAGACGATGTACACTGCCTCAGGGAGCAGAACACTATTATAACAACAGTCATTTCAACATGCAACTCCAGGACATTTCAGAAGCTATTGTATGGATGAAAGCAGTGCCGCTTTTTTTTCTTTTTCTTTTTTTAATATGAAAGCTTTTTTTGGACCAAAGCTGGAAGGAAGACACACAATTAGGTCGAAAATTAATATATGATGAGTCTCCTAATGAACATACCCCATGCCTATTAAACTGAAAAGACTTAATTGGGTTTCATAAATTCTTCACAATCCACAGATGCTGGATATTTATATATTTGCCTAATCTTGTTCAGTGTGTGTGTGTGTTCAGCAACTGGTAGCTCACACAGAAAGAGAGGTTTGGTGACTCTAACACCAAATTGAAGGAGCAGGAGATTTCCAGTGGAAGTTGGGGCCTTTTGTTTTTGCTTTATCAGATATTTCCCTTTCATATTCAAACAGAAAACTCTCCCCTTTGTTTTCCCACCTTCGTTCTCCGCCTCCTGTCAAAATGTTTCACTGACGACAGGAACCTGGCATCTAATGTATGTCCACCTAAGTGATTCTGACAAGTGAATCAGGCAGATATACAATACAGACGACCCCAGTAATGACCCCCGTACTGACGAGCACTGCAGCCTTACACAGCTCTGACGTGTGGACATTTCCATCTTGCAAAAAAGGACCTTGCATTCTTGTACCTATGAACCTGCAGATGTCCTGCTGGCTCATTGAGACTCCTGGTCATGTCAGCAGTCTAGAGCAACATTTTTGTTCCATTTGCAGCAGAACTGGTTGATCTCACTCACAAAGGAGAGTCCGTGAAAAAATAAAAGACTGTATGTGATTGTGTTAAACTCTGGCTTTTCTGACTCAGATAGAATCAATATGCCAATCCTGCCCTCTAAAGCTTTCAGCATAAAACAGTAATGGCAATGAGGATTATCATTGGATGAAAACTTTATTTTCCAGCACTCCCACTCAGTATAAACTGTCACATAACCACTTAGCAGTCCTCCATTTGAGATACACATCCTTCTGTCTGAGCCACCTGATTTGCACATCCACACCACACAGAACAAACCGCCTGGCTCTCATCCCATTTCCTGCATAGAGTCTATAATGAATCTTTTATGATTTTATAATACATCCAATTATTCCATCCCTGTTAAAATCACAGTGCACCACCTGGAACCACTTTGGCTTCCCTTTCTTCTAATTTCCCTGCCTCATTTGCTTGCATATTCTCGCCATATATGTAAATGAAAATAACTAATTTTACAGAGCCAATAGAGGGGGAAAGAATATTTAAAGCTTCTTCTTCAAAAGGTGGGGCTCATCCTGCCCAAACACTTGTTATTCGCTTTGTTATAATAATGGTTGCTAATTCAAGCCAGGAGCATTTCTACATTAGACCAGATTGTCTATTTTGCCTGTGCCATGTCTGTGTTTACTGAGTGAACAATAAAGCAATGCACCTTTCAATGAGAAGCCTTTACAGAGCAAAGCTAAAGAAACTGCTGAAAGAGAGAAGCCAAGATGCTGCAGCAGGCTCACATTTGTTAATGGCTTCTTCACAAATGAACTGATGGATTAAACCTGTCTGTCTGGTCAGCGGCTTTACATAACACATACAACAGCAGCAGGAGGAGGAAGCATGACAACAGACACTGTGATGCTGTTATTCTGCCTGCTGCACAACAGCTCTCTTTATATGTTCAGGTCTGATTTATTCTGAAGCATAGAAATAGCTGCTCATGTTTCATTTCTCAGCAAGGGTTCTGCTCCAATATTGTTTTCTCACATCAACTGCAGCAATATTATGTTACCAACACATTGCTGCTTTTTCAATTCAGGCCCATTCAAATCGTCGTGCTGTAAATTATGTATTATGTGATGAACGCTAACATCAAAACCTGACATGAGGAAATGGTTAAGAGGACATTTTTACAAACCAGAGGGACAGATGAACCATTTTATGGACTGATGAACCAAAAATCAACCTCTATAAAAACAACGGAAAGAGAAAGTGTGGAGAGAAAAAAAAGGAACCGTCCATGACCCAGAGCCAAAACCTCATCTGTCAGACATGGTGCTGGTTCTGTTACGGTGTGGGCATGTGTAGCTGCCAAGGGAACTGGCACACTGAGGGCAGCTGTGGTAGAACGGGTCAGCCACTAATGGGAATGCTGATGGTTTGATCGTTGGCTCCTCCACTCTTGTCTTTGGGAAAGGTACTGAATCCAAAATTGCGCACTACAGTGTGAAACACTTTGAGTGATTGTTAAGACTAGAAATGTGATATTTAGTCCATGTACTGTCATTTATTGATGATTTCACAGCTGATGGAAGCAACAGGATGAATGCAGAAGTCCACAGGAGCAGTCTGTGCTCAGATTCAGCCAAATGCATTCAAACTCTTTGGACGACATTTCATTTTATTTCATTTCAGCGAGACAACGTTCATGAAGATACAGCCAAAGTCAGCAAAGAGTTTTTCAGGGTAAATGTGGAATATATTTGGCAACTGTGTGTTTAAGTGACTGTATCTGCTACACTGTTCTTTCTACACTGGTGCAAAATTAAAGCTAAGATATGGCACTTTCATAATGTATCCAAAATTACAGGGCAAAATGAATGTGCTGAATCACAAAAGGTCTGTAACTGTAACTAAGATCTGGACTGTTTTCTACATATAATGAAAACACAAATGCCAACTCAGTCAAAACCAGAACATCTATAACACAACCAGCTGACTGCACTGGAGAACTGATCTCATTAGCATCAGTGTGTAAGCAGTGATGTATGTCTGTCAGTGTGCAGAGGAAGAAAGTGTGCATTTCCAGGAGGTTCTGTTGATTTAAAGAGCTGATTCACTGGCTTATAGAAAAGGAGCAATATACTGTACGGAATAAGAAACTGGAGAAACTGAAAACAACAACAACATTTTCTTTTTACTGTCCTTTCTCCGCATATCAAAGACCTAAAATACGCTAAAATACACATAAGGAACTGCAACACTCTCAGACACTCCAACCCTCATCCAAACTAAGTCTATAGTCTATAGTCTCCTTTCGGCATCTAACCATTTCCACTGCATATAAGCGCAACTGCGTTTATTATTGTTACCATGGCAACAAAGTTCCAGTACAGTGTCACCGATGCACTCTGAATGTTTATCACTATATCCGTGACGATGAAGGTCCATCCAGCATGCCTGCTGCAATAGGGATGCTATTTCAGGAGAGTAGCTCTCCTCTGAGATGGGTTGAATCAGAGGATAAGGACAAATAACACTGTTGTTCAGGTTGGAGGGCTTGTTGTACTCAACTGACGAAACTGGGCATGGGCCATCAATATGGCGAATTCCTGGTTATTTATACTTTTGTGGAGGAGGACTGAATAGTAGTAATAGTAGTATTAATCACATCCACAACAAGTGATTTGTGCTTCAGGTTATTGCCCATTTCATTTAGTTCTTTAACAGTGTGGTAATGAAGCAATCACTCACTAATATGAATGATGTATTCTCAATCATTTTTAACACAGTCATACTGTGTGACAAGAACACTTTCCAGCTGTCCATAGCTGTTGCTGGATTATAGACAGTAAGAAAGTAGTGGTTCACATCACAGAAAACACTCTAACAACCAACCTAGATATTTGCTATTAATCAAAGTCTTGGAAAACCCCTGAGGTTGCAGGACAAAAACGATATTTAGCAGTTTCCTAAGCCACCTCCAGCAATTCTTAACTAAAACTTGGAGGAGGTTTTTGTGCGCTACTTTATAATTGAGAGAATGAACTTGTGGTAGCACCTGCCCCTTGGGTAATTTACCTTTGCAGAGTCAATTTAGAAACATTGTTCCCTTGTTCAATTTGCTTTACATGAGATAGCTTCCCCCCGTGCCCAAGGAGTCCCACTGAGGCGACTCACAAGTACTCAGTCATTCGCTGTAAGGATGTTGTTTGTTTTCTTGAGGTCTCAGCCATCAGTCACACAGCTCAGGTAGATCATTGCTCTAAAATAATCTATGAAAGGCGAAAGTAAAGCTTGTACATCTAGCTGAAGTGACCTCATTAAGATGGACTGCAGGATAACACTGAGATAAACTCCCAAGTGTAACAGGCTCCCGCTGAGCTGCTCATTTGATATGACAACTGTATTGCCTGTAAATATCCAATTAGAGATCACATCAAATGTCCCAGGAGAATATTTTTCCTTCCTTCTGTTTTTCCCTCTCTCATAAAGACCGGAGCAATATAATCAAACATACATAATCATATTAGCGCTACCTGCTTCTATTAATAAAGCTATTATCAGGAGGGGTATTTATCTACACAGTAAACAGGCCTTCAGAGGCTGTACAGTGCACACGGGCTGCCTAGTTACATCATCAAGTGTCTATTAGTTTTTGTGCACCTGAAGGCTGATTTGCCCGTGTGACTGATTTAGTCTTGGCCTGAGAGCAGAGGAGGAGGGGCGGGGGAGTCGCTGGGAGTCGTTTGTCACTGTGTCTACTGGGCAGATTACCTGTCAGATTAGAAAACGCCCCTGTCAGCTGCTCAGACAGGTGGCCGGCCCAGATACATCATGATGGCACTCGGAATGGGTCTGCAAGATAAAGCGTGGGCTGTTGTTACATGTTTGCTTGGCCACAACACCGAGCATGAACGCAGTCATACACAGGGTCGTTTTTATGGTAACTGCACTATGCCGCTTTGTGGACCAAGTACACATGTGGTGCAGAGATTAGATCAATACAGAACGGTTATTCTTCAGTCACTTTTCTTTTTAGGCACTTGTAAACTTATTGTGTTTGAATAACAGAACCCAAGCTGAGATAATCTACAAGCAATCGATATCTCTTTCTCCATTTCTCTTACACTGCGTCTACATCCTGTTCACTATCAGCACTTGCTGAACGACCACTCAGCCAATATCCTCCTTTCATTTTTCTGTTATGAATTAAAAGTTGCTTCCTCAGAAATCAGTGGGTGGCAGTAAAACAGAATGGAGCTAGATGACTTAAAACAATGCTTTGAATTTACCTCTGATGATTCCTCTCAGTCTCACAATTTATCAGTCTCCTGAAAGATTAAAACATATCTACTGATTTCAGGGTCTTTATTTTCCCTGGAAGTAAGACACTGAGAGACAATTACTGCCTGCAGATCTTCCTCTGCAACTGATTTTTATTGAGAGTTAAATGAGCGGCTTCATGAAGAAAAAAACATCCCCTTCTTTAAGAAAACTCTTTTAAGCCACCACTTAGATCACAGATTTACATCTAAACAACCGTTAAAAGATCCCTATTCCACTGTTTATAGACATTTCAGCAGCTCACATTCACATACACACTCACCCTGCAACTCTCACTTTGGGTGAGCACTAGGAACTGTTGAGGACTTAGATGACCTTCAACCAGGCTGGCTGCGTAATGTGAAATCCTTTTAATATTTAATAGCCATGCTGACAAAATAATGCAGCCAGTGTTACAATATCTGGAGGCCAATCTAAGGGGGTAGAGACCATTTCCCTTTCAAATATGTTATTTTGGTCAAAGACCGGCAATCAATGTGGCTTATCTAAAACGATTTAAAAGCTTTTCTTGTTGTATTGAATGTTATTGTCCTACAGCAGGAGTTCTGGTTTAACCTCTGAGACGTTACTCTACATTTCCAACACTTTGCTCTACGGACGCCTGTGACAGAAATCTCCCCTCATGAACAGGCTGTGTTTCACCTCCTCCTGTTGAAACCAACACCTGGGAGAGCTCTGTGGAGAGTTAATGAAGTCCTTCTTGCTCTGACTCAAACAGACGATAAGAGGCTGGGCTGATGGAGCTTCAAAGAAAAACTGCATCCACAGGAGAGAATGATCAAACAGGTCTCAGGCTCAGTCACACAGACAGGACGGCTGCAGATTACAGGCCATCTGCAGCACTAGCGGTTACTGATGCAGACACAGACACAAAGACACGATCCCTATTAGCGCACTGGAGTTAAGAGGAGTCAATATTACACATGCATACACAGCAACTACCGTAACAATGATGCTTGTGTCTTATGAATGTGCATATGCAAATCTGTTACATTCATCTGTTCACTTCCTCATTCCTGCTGTACAAACAAGTTCATCTGGTAAATGTCAACATTTATCTCTGCTTCCACATGGCAAACAGCTACACTACAACATGTTCCAGTGTGACTTAAATGAAGCCACTTACCACTTATTGTTTTTGACAAAAAAAGTGAAAAAGCGCCAGGAAATAAGTGTATCTATATATAACTTGTTTATTAGATCTATTAGGATCAATGGATATGATTCCAGGTGCTACATCTCACTTTCAAATTGATATTATGCAAACAACATGTTGGGAGGGCTGCCACACTTAGGGTCCAATCATGGAATAAACAATACTCAGTTGGATCATTACTAGGTCGAGACCAGAGGGATTTTCTAGGACTTGGTACTGACTCCGGAACAGTATGAACACATCTGAACCAGTCCAAGAAAAAAATATTTAACAATAATACTCTTTTCAGTCTGATTTAGAATAGAATACAACAGAATAGAAACTTCATTTGTCTGAAACCAAAGGGTAAAAGAAATTTATCTTCGACAGGGCTCAACACACACACACACACGCACAAGACATTTAAAAAGACCTAAAAATACACAAGGAAAAAACACGTACACCAGATGAGTTTTTCACTGAGCATGGAGCAATTTTGAATTTTCACACCTAGTTATGGTGTAAAACAAACTAATTAACCTGGCAGAAGGAGGATAATTCATCATTTAGTTTTACACAGTTGTCGTGCTGGTATGTTATTAATCCCACATGTGACACCTCAGACATCAACTGAGCAGTTTGAGTAGATGTTGTTATGTTGGGACATTAAATGAAAACCAAATTTTTAATGAAAAGTGGAACAATAGAAAACAGCTATCCAGACTGTAGACTCTTAGTCTTGTTAAGTCACTACTGAGGCATTCGACTGATGGAAAACAAATGCTCAATTGTCTACAATGCTGTTACTAGTTTGAACTAGCTCTGTGTGTCTGGGATCTATTATCTCTTCATTAATCTAATCTGATACAGTAGTGACTTTACCAGCAAATTTAAATTTCCAACAGTACGTCGTATATTTCTTAATCTAGTTCTTCTATGGCAAAATCATTGGACTCAGAGACAACTACTTGGCATTTTTAATGCTGGCTGTGTCTCATTACTACAAATCTGGCTGAGCTTAAGGTATGACAGGTCTGGGTTTCTGTTGACAAAAGATGCAGCTGTTTGAGATGCTTCTCTGTCTCTGCTGTTGGGAGTAAGCACTGTGCAAGTAGTACAATCCTGCACATAAACACAGGATGGATTTTATAACCCACAACAAAAGACAACAACGGTGGGATCTAATTATGTTGTGCCACAGATATTTCTCTGTGATAAATCTAAATGTTACAGCAAACTTCCACAGCATCATTTCCACTGTCGCTCTGCCAAAGAATGACTAAAGAGCTTTCTTCTCTTTTTTTCCCCAACCTTAATACAGATCCAGTCTCATTTCCTTTGGGATTGTATATGTCTCCGTGCACATAGTTTCTCTCTCGCTCTTTCTCTCCCCCTCCCCGTTTTCTTTTATTGAGTTTCAGCTCATGCTTACTTTATTTTTCCAAGAGGCTCATTCAAGACCAGCTTGGCTCATTCTGCCCATAGAAGGTTTGGACTGAGGTGCTGAGAGGTAGAAACAGTGGCACGAAGTGAAGTGGATACCAGATTACAAGGAGTCTAATTGCCATTGAACTAACAGTCAGTAATTAATTGGTCGCTTCCACCCTCTGGGGGCAGCGGGATGTGATGGGTGGTCTGATGTGTTGTTGTGGCTACCTTTGCCTCTGTCATCAATATTATCACCACATCTAGGCAGCAAATCATCTCCCTTTGATGAATGGTTCATTAGCTCCTATTACAGTGTCACTGCACAGCACTTGTCTGCAAGCCAAGAACTATGGCAGGGAGCGAAGTGTTTCTCCTGCCTTCAGTCTGCCATTCACACCAAGACACTTTCTTTTTACTCCCTCAGTGACTCTGAGGATTATTCCTGTTATTATTTTGTTTTTGCAACGAGAGAGTAGTTTGTCTGGCAATGTTAGGGCAATCATTTATCAGAGTTTGAAAAAAAATGAGAATTTTTAAAAGATAGAGGGCTGCGAGAAGAGAGAGCGAGCCTGATGGCAGCTCTACAGCATGAATAAGTTAATAGATGGAAGAAGTTCATCTGAATGCAGATGAATTTCTGTGGTGAATTTAAGTGCTCAGGAGATGTTCGAGCTGCCTCTTAACTTTAAGTTATTCTGTCTTCCTCACATTAATAAATTAAGGACATTCAGTCGGCTGGCTACGAGGGCGTTGTTGTTGATGTGCCGTTCCTTCTGTTTTTTGTGTTTGTATACAATGGAGGATATAACAGCTTTTATTGCCAGACGTGTAATATAGCATCTTATCAGCTGAAGAGCCCCAGGCACACACACATGGTGACGCACATTCGCGCACAGGCACGCACGCACACACTAAGTGGCGTACAAGGCCTGTGAAAGCCACTTATCTCAGTAATTCATTGGGGGGTTGTGGGGGTGTGAGACGGTCCACTGACTGTGGCAGTCGGAGGAATTCATTGCAGGCTCTGCCATTCATACTTGACTGCACTCTCTGGCAGTCTGAGCAGCATCACTGTGACATCTGTATGACACGCTAAGTACATGATGTCGGCTACAGCTCAAGAGATCTGTCTTCTCAATGGGGACGGGCAGAGTCTTTGTGTGCGTCTTCGCATGTGTGTGTGTACACACACACATGCGAGTGGGTGGGTGTGTGTGCGTGTCTATGTGCTGTATATTTCAGTAGTTATTTGAGGCAGGTTGAATGAGACGGTGTGCAAGCACGTTGCTTTGATAGACTGTGTGAAAACATTTGTTCATATACATGTTGGCTCATTTCCTCGCCCTGTATAGATTGTTGTAGTGAAGTGTGACACACTTTTAACTCCACCCTGGGATGCAGATAGGTGCTCTATTAATTAGTCCTTATTGAAAAGCTGAAGTGCTGTTGTATTGGAACGGTGGGGCGGGCTAAAGCAGGAGACTCCATAAACATTGACATAATGATTAAAGGATTCCTACATTCACATCTCTTGTAGTGCACTTTTACATGCACTCTCACATCAACACAGGCTTATCTATGCTATGAAATCAACAACATTGCAAAAACATTTTATATCTACTTTTATAGACGCTGCAACCTTTGTCTTGTAGAAATGATGCACACAAAAGAGCTATGAGCTTTTTGTGGTGGACTAGTGGTTAAGATGGATAGCATACAATGTGATATCATTTCAATTCTGGCTCGAATATAAAATGAATAATATGTTTGAACTATAAATCATAATCAGTATGGTATGTAGTTAATCTACAGTGAGTCTCTTTAACCCCTTGTGCCATGCATAAATCAAGCCTTGAGCACAGCTGTCAGTGTCAGTGTAGAGAGACAGGAAATGTGGGAAAAGAAGAGAAAGACTATTTTTGGGAAGTCTGAGGTTTCCACGACTGAGCGACTGTGACGAGAGAATGCAGCATTTGATTTTAACCAAACAAAAAGAAAAGTGACTCACCTAACCACTTCATTTACGTAGGCTGAAAAAATTAAGGTTTTTCATAGTGGCTTTCACAATAAGAAAGGAGGATCGATGATGTCATGGCTCACTGTAATATCCGACCAATGGGCACCAGGAAGAAACAGAGTGATGATGGATAACTGTGGGGCAGGGGGAAGGCTACTTGATGCAGCAGCAGTCCTTGTCATCCCTATGAGATTAGGTCAGGGGTAAGAGTGTGGAGACCGAACAGATGAGCTCTGAACAGGGATTAATGATGGTGAACTAATGTCCTGAGGAAATGTCATCACACCAGGAGGTGGAAACAGGATCAGTGTGTGCACGGCCAAAAATGGCTAGCACGTATGTGGGAGAGTGGAAACTCAGAGAGATGTGGAGAAAATGTGTCAGTGTGAAGAAATAATGAGGGAACAAATATAAAACAATCCAAAATTACTCTGACATCCTTATCCATAACCGGTATATATCCTGACATGCACACTAATTGCAGCCACGTCTCAGTCAGCTCTTCCACGTTTCAACATCCAAGCTGTCCAAAATGATTTATTACCCTCAGATTCTACACATTTGGGTTTCCTTCCCTCCCTGTCAGAATATCTCAAACATTACACCTTTTTTTTCCTTTCCCTTCCTGGAGAAGATCTTACACCACCACCACCCTCCCCTCACACATGGGATGTTTTCCCTCAAATCATCTTCCAACCATTTCAAACACAACCATATTGAAATGCAGCATTGTGTCATTCACAGACACCCACTTGGCGGATTAGCGGTAAAGAGTGGAAGCCATGTTTAAACAGTGGCTAATCCGTTAATTGAATGCAGATTTATTCAAGCTCCGCGCTTGGACTGGATTTAACACACTCTGCTGGGAGCAGG
>OMNW01034511.1:5542-17978 GCA_900303245.1 Selene dorsalis | reverse complement strand
GGGGGAGGGTGTTGCTTACCAGCGTGGGTCAGACCAGGTTGCTGCATACTGAAAATTGATTCTCGCCCCTTTTTAGGAAACCACTGTCATTTACATGTCACATTAATTCCTGCCCCCACTGTCCCGGTGAGTGACGCTGGGATTAACCTAGCATGGTTCTGCTTTCAGTGCGCTAACACAGCCACCTGACTCAACTGTGAAAATGACCTTCCATATCACTTTGGCTGTGTAAATGAATGTCACATTCAAGCAATCAAATGATCCCTCAGTCAATTATATAGGGTTTCCATCACTGTTATAGTCTGGGATCACACTGATTTTTACAGCCTGAGGTAGAGTGAAGGATGTGCAGTATGTCGTTACTGTAGGGGGCTCCATTATCATTCTGCTGCTGCTCAGATATGTTTATGATGATGGCAGACATGCCTGAGGTGACGCCACCTTAGTGGTGAGTGTGTTTTATGTGCTGGAGCCTGACAGGAGAGCTATTCTCCCAGTGAAGGTACAACCAGTGAGCACTAACTTCCTGTTCCACTGTGTAAAATACAGTGTGTCAGCTTTCATTGCATTCATGAATTGTATCTAGAGTGAAATAAAACACAAAGTGACTTCGACTCAGTATCAGCTCCGCAGCCTGAGGCACATGAAGTGACAAGAAACAACTGTAATGTAGTTAACAACAACACAATGATGTACTCAATGTAATATGCTTCATAGTGAAATAAGGAACACACAGTCAATAAAATCTGCAATATAAAAAAAAACAAGATAAAAGAAGAATTTCATTTGCCAGAGAATGAATATTCAGATTGAAGATAAGGATACTGAGTTTACCTGCTGGGAGCTCTACAGCTGAGGGACCCAGACAACAAAAGGCCCAGTAACCTTTAGTGACAGGAGACATTTTGGAGCCATTAGTAGGACCCTGCCAGAAGAGCTCAGTGGGAACTTAGAAAATCTCAGATCTAGGCAGAAAGCTGGTCATTCAAACTAAAACTGACAGGTAACCACTGGAGGGCAACAAGTACTGGTGTGATATGGTACTTTCTCTTACAGAGTATTAAAAACCTGAAAGCCGATCTCTCTGATTCTGGAATAAAGTGCCATGCACTGAAGTCTGGAGGAGGTTAACAACCTGTGAATTTAAGGATTAGCCTGATATTAGTTCTATGTCTTGGTTAGTCGAAGACAGGCCACATTAAAACTTACCTCGAGGTTATTGGCCTCGTTTTAAACAATATTAGATCAGTAGTCTCACCCAGACTAGGAGATAATGTTTTAATAATACCGGTGCTGGAGTTAGGGGGGTTACTAATAAAAGATTTGGAGTGATTCAACTCAAAGATCAAACCAGTGGTGGAAACACGACCAACAACAAAACCAAGGGGAAAAAATAATTCAGCTATTTGACAACACATACATTGAGGAAAGGCACTGCCTATTTAAACATATAAACACAACACAGCTTGTCTTACTCTATGTGCTGCTTAATTGTTGAATGGCTTTTATATCTTTGCAGCACTTTGTTGTCTGAAAGCTCTGCATGTGTTTTCAATTCTTGGAAGATGTTCGTTTTTTTTGCTTGTGCTTTGTTTATTTTCATGTATTTTCCTACATGGCACAGCCTTGAGCTCTCAGAATTTATAATCTGGGGATAAAATAAGAGTACCAAAGATACCAGTGGTAATGGAAACTACAGATACAGTACAAGTCTATAAGCTTTGCACAAATAGGAACAGTATAATATTTGATTCCAGCCAGAGCTGATGTAAGTGAAGTAAATGGAGATTTTAAGTTTGTACACATCTTCAATTCATTTTACCAGAAGCCTTGTGACCCTGAACCCAGTGGTGGTAATTCTTCTGGCAACAAGTCTCTTTCTAGATCTGGCCCTTGACCAGTATTTTATAGCAAGCAGATCTTTTAACGGTCCAGCAAATAGTAGAGCTCGCAATAGCTTCTATAACACTATTACCCATAATAACTATCATTGCACTATTGTTATTTTAATGTTTAACTGCAGTAAAAAAAACAACAACCTTGATTCCCATTTAAAATGCATTTAGATGGTTTGGCATCTTAAGCAGTACATAAACATATCAACATCACCATTGACAGTAATGCAGTAAGAAGAGTAAAGCATCACAGTCAGTGTGATTCTAACATATTGATATTTTTAGTTGCACTTGAAGGGATCCAAACTCTCGAGCTCACTGCTGTTTCAGAAAAAGAGACTTGGCTCTAAAACACATTCACACCCATGAATTCACACTCAGCCTTCTCCCAGTCTCATCATATGACTAAGGGCCACCAAGGTGCATTAATATTGTACTAGAGAGAAAGAGTATTGGATTTCAGTAGTTCTATTATTCGCCATTTTCGCCATCTTTTTACCACTGATAGATCCTTGAGATACTGTACGATATCCACTGTGAGAAAAAGATACTGATAAAAAAAGGGAAGAAAACCCATTTTTCTTTTATCTGCTTTAATGCAAAACTTCAGCTTGTTTCAGTGACTCGTTTCCCTGACTGCCATGTTGTTGTTTTTTTTTTACACTCCTGTGTATAATAGAAATTGTCAGACCTTGGGAATTAGAAATGATGCGTACGTCCACTGTCAGCATTTGTTATCTTATTTACCTTTGCAGGCAGGATAATTTTCCCTGCCAGCAGTGTCAAAGGTCCAATAGAACAAATTCCCAGCTCCTCTAAAGAATTGGCATATTAATCATGTATTTTAATTTGCCCGCATCCCCGTGTTGCTCTTTTTCTGCTTATGAGGCCTGTTAACCTGTGTTTGTGTATAGTTTGCAGCACACTGCATTAATATGCTGCTGTGATTCTGGACCAAGTTAGCGCAGCACAATGATTAAAACCGTCCTCATCAGCAAGTAATACACAAGGGGATGCCAAAGTCATTAAAAGCTCTAATACTCTATCATTTCCTCCAGATAATCAAACTGAATAATGGAGTGGTGGTAAATGCCTTGGGCTGTGCTCTTATTAATCAGCTGCTGAGGGCATGGATGTGTGTGTTTGTGTGTGCGTGCGCATGTATGCTCTCTTATGTGTAGCTCTGTCTGCATGCTATAACTACTGTCTTTTACGAGTGGGAGCAGAATGATATATTTTATGTATATTTCTGGCGCATTGTCAGTTGAAGTAATGACTGACCACTGAAAAAAATCTATCAACAACAAAACGGCTTTGTAATTTTACACTCACCAAATGCCAATTATAGAGACGAACCAAATTTGTTTTGATATCAAAGCCTTTACTTTATTTGTGTTTTCATCCGTTTGCATTTCAGTCATTGTCTTCTGAGAATTGTTTTATGCATTCTCTGTTTGCCTCAGTGATTTACCAAGTGAGACAACACATTCCCCAGAGCTTTCTGATTTATAGCAGCAATTCCTTTAGGTACTTTTGTTGTTTTCTCAGTGTACTCACCATTTACCTAAATAAAAAAATTGGCATCACCTTAATCTTTGAGTACTGCCCAAGCTGTTCTCGAGGACATTTTACATCTTAAGTTGTCAAGGATACTGGGTTTTGTGTTGATGTACTGACATCATTACTTGGACAAAGCAACACAGTTAAAGTGGCTGTGAGGGAGTGTCACAGTGTGTGTTTAATGTGAAGTGATGTGTCTTTGACATCAGTGATGGCACATGTTTTCGAGTGAAAACAGCAGGATCTATTTATAAGGTTAAATTGATTCAAAACGGTGCAAAAAAAAGTGAGTGCATGCGGTGTGAACGCAGCATGATATGGATCTATGGACCAGCAGATACTTAACTGAGGAAGACTGTTGCCCTCGACACCCGCCTAGCTCATCCTCACTATAACATCGAGAGATGGGGGTAAGGGTTAGATAAATAAATCAAATCTCAGCTGCACTTTTTGGGGATGTAAACAAAGCTTTTGCCAGCTAACAACCCAGCACACACAGTTTTACGTGAAATGCTCCTCACCCCAAATCAAATGCATTTTTCATTTCGCTGTCTTTAAACTTAGATCATGACTCATTCTCGATATTCTGAGGTTTTTGCTATTTGGTTCTCACCATCTGCAGATTCACTTAGTCACAGGTGGAGGAGTAACTGATACCACCTGCAGCTCTTTATGCCTTTCATTTTGCAAACTGCTAAAAGGGAACGTTTTCTTAATAGATTAATTAGGATTTCCATTTGCAAGTTGTCAAGCACACGTGTAAACGTGATAGCCTGGAAGCCTAATCTTGTATATTGCTGCGTGACTTCAGCGTGAAGTGACTCATGCATTGGGATAAATATGATGTTTTATGAATTTGCTGCAGTGTATGTTTTTCTGCTTCTGTCTGCTGTTCATACACACTTTGAGTTCTGGCCAACCCGTTTCTCATCTTTGTAATCACATTCCTCTCCATTCACCTGCTTTGCCTCCCCACAGACTTTCCCAACCTTCTTTTATTGTTTCTATACATGACCAGAAGTGGTATAAATCCTTTACTGCTCCATTGTTTGTGAGCTGCACATTCATATTCCAGCAGTGAATGCCATTAGCTAGTCTTTACACCTCTAAAACCATCTAACTGCATCTCACAACAAGGCATCTAGAGCTTCTAGGACTTATTACACGAGATTCAGAAGAACAAAAAGACAGAAAATTGATAAAACTAAACTAAACTAATTGGGTCAGAGAGAAGCTTACGCAAGCTTTTAGCTTTAACATATCATTATAAAAGTAAATGTTGCCTGACTGTAATGTATTGACTATAGAATAATAACACCATCTCTCCTTAGACTGGTCCCCTACAAACCTCACTTTCACTATACACTTCTCTTTGCCAATTGCCAGGAAACCTCCTAGAAAAATGGAGGCTCAATTTACAGCACAATGAAACCATGTCTGCCACTGTCCACTAAGATTTGTCCCTGCATCAGTAGGAGTATGGAGAGAGCACCAAAACATTTCTTATTTCAACTGGATCAGTAAGAGACAAAAGGTGCTGTCTTCTTGGTGCATTTTTCATGTCACTGGAGATCACTGGCTATGATTAGCAACTGTTGAGTAGACTTCTGTCTATGCTGTCACATTTGTATCCAAAATGCTATTTTTAAAGACAAATTTGTTGTATAATATCATACGAGTATTAAATAGCCATATGGCAGCCATAATAAGGTAACCACAAAGCAGCATATTCTCTAAGAATGAATGAATGAATGAAGATCAGCTGTTTACACTTGTCTATACTCTGCAGATTTTGAGGTCTGAGAGGAAAAAAAGACAAGTTAGTTGCTGCCTTTCATTTTCCATGGAAATATTTCCATTGAGTGACTCATGGGTAAAAAGTGCTTCTCTTTACAGATTATGTCTTGAGCAACTGAACACACCTGTAGATAAGATGAGATGAATGTGACAAAACAGGTCTATAGAGGGGAACTCCACTGAATTTAAACATTGATTTTACTGTGATCATCACAAAGAAAACCATTCACAGTTGTTTAATGGCTTCTGTGGCTCTGGGGGAGTTTTCAGATTCTGAATGACCCTGATGATGCCATGAGATGCATTTTGGGAAATCTAAAATTGAGTCTGACTCTTATTTGGGCTTAAACATTCAGGTTATCTCAGCATAAGGTATACCACTTAAAATCATCTATCACTGGGTGTTTTCTGTGTTAATGTGTTTAATTGATTACTGAAGCCGTCTGTCTTATATAATGATCTTATGCGGCTTGGTCATCGTGTTGCCATTAGATACTGATCACTGGATTAGGATGTATAATAAACCATGTTGGTGTAAACAAATCCCGTGATGTCACCGAGGCTGAGTTGTATAATCCAAGCAAAGCCTCCCATGTTTGTCATCCAGGCTCAATCTGATAGGATTTGGCCCTGTTGCACAGCATCAGCACAGACCTTCAGTGAAGTGAAGTGACAGTAGCAGCAAGTCGTGTCAGAGGATAGTACTGTGAAGTGGAAAGTGTTGTTGTCAACTAAAAAGAATCCGTCTCTCAAGATCAGAATGGGGCTTTACAGAGTAACCACAGCTGCGTGTTTTGCTTTTTTAAAATCTCTTCAGTGTGTCTCTGAATGTAACAGACAAGGACTGTATCTTTCCAATCTGTCCAGAAAAGGTCTGTCCAGACAATACCTCTTTTCAGCTCCATTCTCCCACAGCTCAGGCAGATTTTGGCAGCGATCCATGGGATACAATGAGAAAATACTGCTACAAAACCTTTAAGAAGCAGGAATCTCTTTGATACTCTGAAGTACAGACATGAGAATAAAATATCACCCTTAGTTAGTCTACCCTGAGTTAAGTATTTATTTTACATAGGGCTCAGACATACTTATTAAGTAAAGCCTACAGTCAATACTCCCCTGGCCTGACCTTTACCTCCAACGATAGACTCAGTCAAACTATTCTCTGGCATCTGTTAGCCGTAAGCTTTGTTGCCACTACCCCGGCAACACCTACAGGGAAGGTGAAACTAAGTGAGACTTATGCTTCACCTGATAAGAAGTTCATCTAATTCTAGTAACAAATGTAACAGGATGGTTTGCCAGTGTCTGCGGATGGAAAAAGAACTTGATAGAAGAAGAAGAAAAAAGGCACCGGGAAACTCAGTTCTATTTTTCTCATCTTTGTATATTGTGTTTGTAGACAGTGAAATACGCTTTGTGTATTTGGGATGCCTTGTCAATGCATAAGTGGAGGATTATGGCCCTTAAGTCATGGTGGTGCTGGGTTTTTCCTAGTAGTGCTTTATCCCTGCTAATAGCCTCAGAAAAGAAGAGGAAATGGGCCTTAGGGAGAGAGAAAAAAAACTGCTTTTATATAACAAGTTTTAGCCGAGATGGAGGTAGAAAGCATTTATCTACCCGTGTAGTTTAATAAAGAAAATAGAGAGGAGGGTAAATGACAGAATAAAAGGATGACAAACTGTGCTCTGTCAGCGTGTCATAAAATACACATAGTTCTGTAGCAGATGATTACAATTATACTGTGAAATTTGATTTTTTGTCATGTCAGAGTTGAGGAAAGAGACAATAGCATCTTGTAACCTTTCCTGGGTGTTTGACAAGCACCATCTCTCCTTCAGATATGAAGACAAAGGCTTGTGATAGCAAATCTCTCATCTGTTAGAGAGGGGGGGGGGGTACCTGGTGCGACAAGCTGCTTTTACTCTACATCTGCCATGTTGCAAAAGCTCCATCACTCTTCTCCACACGAGCACTACCCATCACATCTGTCTTAGGAGAGAGATGTTGCCTGGGGCAAAGGAGGATAGAAGGGAAGAGACAGGGGGCATCGAGCAGCGACAACAGGAGAGACGAGACATCAATGCAGGAAAAATGGGTGTTGACTAAAAGAGAATCCTTGTGGTGACTCGCAACTATGAATACTGACTGGCACAAACCAAGCCTCGTCTGGCAGCTTGACCAGGAAAACATGTGGGGTCCTTGTGAAGAAAACCTTTATTGTTTCCAAAAGTAGCTCACCATCACTTCTGCAGCAAGTGGGAACAACACTGAATGTTTTCATGCACATTCTCCGTCGTTACGTAACAAGCATAGTCAACGTCACAGCATGTAAATGTCAAGACGGGGAATTCACCAGCCACTTAAGTGAACATAATAAACAGGTGACTGCGCCACAGAGACACTTCACTGCTTTGACATTTGCTGTAATGACAAACTTAGACCTCAGCAGCAGTCTCAGATGTGGCTCACTGTTTTAGTTCACTTGTGACATTGTAATTTTAGTATTTTTGGATTTTGCACCATTGGCTGTTAAAAGGTATCCAGGTATGTTTTGGTATCAACAGAAAACATGTTATTGTTTTCACAACACTGCATTATTAGATTATGGTCAAATTACTTTAGCGTTGATAGTTAAAGAAAAAAAAAAAAACAATTATTGTCAAATGAAAAAAAATTCACTAAAATAAAATTGGTAAACATTGTCACTTGGCAGAGGAAATCAAATATTTCCATATAGACTTTTTGTCAAATTGGCAGGAACAGAGCTCAAGAATTCTCTCACTTAATGGTTTATTTAGCCTCAAAAACACAGGCATGTTTTTAAAAAAATTCATTACAGGACATTTTTACTGGTTCATAAAAAGACCACATAGTGCATAGTTTTCACATGACATTGATGAAAGGAATTCACTGCCTTTAATGGGACACACGTGTCCTCACTGGTGCAGGCGAGTGGCTTCATGTAATTAGTTAAATGGAGATCAGGATGTGGACACAGGGGCATTTCAATGTCACTGCACATCCCTGGGAGATATGTAAATCAGGTAAGAAATAAAAAAGAACAGGTTGAGTGAGCCACAAAGAGACTGGTGACCACTGTGGAGACTACAGACACCGTGGAGGAGTTACAAACTGCAGTGACAGACACTAAAGAGTTCATACAGTTCAGTTCAACAGTTCGGGCACTTACACCATCTGGCATCTTGGCTACAGTCTGCCAGAAGGCACATGAGATGCTCCCAAGTCAGCTGGCATAGCTTTGATTGTCATGGTAGAAGCACTGCCAACATATCATATTGTGTTGGTTTATTCCGGAAACAAGAGGTCAGAGGTCAGACGTCAATGTAAAGATGAGCTTAACCCATATATCTCAACAGTCTGCTCATGTAAGTGCATCCACTGGTACATTTCGGGCTAAAATAAACATGAATCAGTCACAGGTGTTGAATCCAGACATATGTGCCACACATGACTGCTTACAGATGCACTGTAAGCTACAACACTGACACTGCAGTCTAGTCTAGCACTGTTACTGTGTCTGTGGCCAGAGGAAGTTCACAGCTGGCTGGTCTGCTCCTGCTCCCAGAAGAGCGCCGTGTGTTCAGCTGAAAGCTACTGGAGGATGAATAAGCTCAGGGTTCCCTGCAGGCTGTTGCTTATTAAATGGTAAGTGTTATGGGTTGGCCCGCTGGGCTACAAATATAGGCATTACCCTCGAATGCTGCATGTTGTTTAGAACTCATCGTACTGTCACTTTCTTTTAGACACAACCCAGGTCAATAATCAGCAGGTTTGTACACAGCTGGTTCAAGGCAACAGACACAGAGACGGGAAGCCAAAACAAGCTGGGCAGGAGCAGGGAATGAGTTTCACTGGGGGTGTGTATTTGTGTGTGCTGACTATATGTGTTGAGGCAGCACACAGACTGTAATAACGTAGAGCACAGCAATGTTCCTCTTCTACAAAAATGGCCTCAAACTCAGCGTCTTTTATATACATCAAGAGCTGTGAACAAAGTTTATACAAGTACCATACAGAGCTGGAATCAATCAATCAATCAATCAATCAATCAATCAATCAAATAAATTAACATTATCTTATAATTTGTAACTTTGTGCTCTAAGAAATTGCAAGGGCCATTTTTCAAAAATACTTTGAGGTTTGATAGATGATGATTTAATATAAAAACTGACCAATAAGGAAAGTAATTGTTAGACACACTCCTAATCATTTACATTATATTTAATCTTAAGAGTCACAGTGTATGTTACGTCCTTGGAAAACAATAAAATGGCAGCTTGTTAAAACTTTATATAAAAATCTGTAGTATAATCTGCAGTGGATGTCTTTGTTTGCTTAACTGAGGAAGTCGAACCTGCAGCACAATATCTTTGAGTGAACAAGCGTAAAAAAGCTCCAAAACATCTCTGACAAACAGCATGAAGTGGTGATGCACTGATATAATGCCTCTATACTCTGTCAACCATCAGGGTTACATGGTAAGTGCATTATACTGCTCCGTATGCATGCTGCAGTCATGCATGTCAGAGTGTGTGTGTGTGTGTAGGAGACTGTAGTCAGCTTGTAATCTCTTAAATCACTAAGGTCTAAAATATGTTTCTCTCTACTCAGCTCTCCGATATTCTAATCCAGCCAGGATAGAAAAGCAAGGCCTAATCGTATTAGTGTAATCACGCTGACCACATGAGGGCTCGCCGCTTAGCTGTGAGTGGATCACTGGGCACAGGTGCTCTGCAATGTGGCATTACAGCCCCTAAGCCTTGTAGGGTGAGCCTGAACAAAGATCTGTTTCCATTACAGAGTCGCTGTGACCCCCGCGATCCATCGCATCTCTAGACTAGAGGATGCAGAGCATGGTGGAAAACAGTTGGTGCAAATGAGGTGTGAAAGACAATATTTTGACATGTTGGATTAAAGCTCTATGCTGTGGTGATGATATGAATTGGTGTGATGGTTTGTTTGCAGACCACTGTTCGCTCCATTCTCACCCTGACGGCAACTGTGTTTTGTCTGGTTTCACACCGACTACATGGGGGTTGAAAAACCAATAAAATATCCCCTTTGTTTGTTTTTTTTTGACCTTTCACTGAAAAAAAGCAAAGATGTTATAATACTACACATTTGTGGGGAATCATTCCACTACATAGGTCTCTTGTCAGTGCAATATAATATACAATATTATGTCACTTATAGTATATTTGTTCTTTGTTTAAACTCCACTCCTGAGAAAATTAACAGTACAACACTGACTGACTGAGTGGCTGGGTCACAAGTACTTCAGTAATTGTTTAGTATTTGAACATTAACATGTTGTTCAAAATGTATAGTCTAAAGTGCGTCAGAGCATTAGAAGCAGTTTTAATAAGCAGAGCTTCACTCCAGAGCAATAAAAAAAAGCTGCATTTACTTGCCAACCAAGTAATGCACTGGAAATGAGTGGAGCAACATGAATTGTACCACCTCATCAGACTGCCTGTGCTTTACACCACACTCGTCTTGCCAAAACCTTGTAAAAATGCCATTCATGTTAAAATAGCAAGATTTATATCCAGGGATATTTATCTCAAAAAATCTGTTGAGACAACAAACATCAACACGTGGCACAAATGATTATTTCCATATATTAGAAATGTGACATTTCTAATTTACGGACATGTGTCTGTGATGGACAGAGGGAGACGATGCCTATGTTTAGAGGAGTATGTGACTAGTATAGAACAACATTCAATTGCTTTGATGTTCTGTTTTGCAAGTTATCTATGCATATCCATATCATCATATTTGTTGACACCCACACTGTATGTGCAACTTGAATTAAACCTGGCTTAATAAATATGGCTAAGTTTCTACATGTGGCCAGCTGAAAACACCTATACATTTGCACAAACACACACACACGCACATTTGCAAAAACACTGGCAAGCAATTTTCTTTTCATTAAAAATCCTTACACATGCATATATCTGAAGTAAGTGCAATGATTTCTGTCCAGCTTTGGCTGCTGTTCAAGTACAGGCGTGGGGGAGGGTGGGAATAAGAATAAAAGTGGTTGTGTAAGCTGTAAGTAAGTGTTAAATCATGTGTTTCGGAACAGCTATTCAAATCTGGAGTGGTTATGAATGTGTCAGCAAGAAGCATACTTTTCACATTTATTTTTCCCTCTTTACAAGGTGGAGGACTGGGGTTGACTGCTGTAAAATGGAGTTATGCCACGAGTCATTGTGAGAAGAATCTCTATGTAAGCGCCTGCGCAGCAGAAATGTACATTTGCCTGAGAGACAGCGTGAGCTCCTCCGCTGCTGGAGTGAGGGAATAAACTGTCTGGTACAACAGAGTAAAATATCACAAATAAAAAAAAAAAATTAAAAAAACTCCAAGTCCACATGGTGTGTTAGTTTACAGTGTGTACATGTAACACAACCCATAGAAGTCAGTTATAGAGTTGAACAGAACCCAGCGTTAAAACCAAAGAGGTTATAGGGTGTAGCTGTATTTTCTCTGATTCCAGCAACAGCATAAACACCTCATGTTCAATTATTCTTCACAGCATCAGTGCTGTACTTTATCACTACACATGCTTACATTATCTACAAACAAGATACCCTCCCCACCATGTCTCATTTCCACAAGAATTCATTAAAATGTATTATTTACAGCACAACATGTGCTTTCCTTTTTCACTCTCTTTAATTGGAATCAGCTTCAAGGTTGTAATATCTTTAGAAACAAGCAGAGGTAAGCAAGTGCAAAGAATCGAGGGGTCTGCAAAATAGGAACACTGCAGGTTGGGTAAATACTGCAACAAGACAGGAGGACATGGTAAAATGGCTGAGGTACAGTCATCAGAGAGGTGAGGAATCAGTGGAGGTCTGTCAACCACTCCTCTTCCTTCTTTTAAATCTGTTCCCTCAATGGCTGAAATTCTCACCCTGCTCCCCCTCTCCCCTTGTTTATTTCCCACAAAGTAAATCCCTGGCACTTTCTAACTAATTACCATTCTGACTGCAGCTAATTAATTTCGAAGTGGTTTACTTTTTATGCCGTGCAGCCCAGTAACGTATCATCCATGGTGGGTGCAGAAAGTGTTGCCTCGTGTCTCACACCAGCTGTGCCTGTTTTCTCTACTCTGCTGGCTCACAAGTGTCCATGCATGAGGGGAG
>OMNW01034510.1:0-17095 GCA_900303245.1 Selene dorsalis | reverse complement strand
CCTGCTGCTGCTCAGATACTCTGGGACATGAAATGTGTCAATCTGCTGTTGAAAATCTACCAATGGCCTCAGATTACTTCCTTTCTATAACGTAGTATCTGTAATAATAATCATCCTCTGAGCATCCAAAACAGCTCCAGTGTTCCTCAACAGAAAGCTACGGTCATCATAAGAGCTCATCACACTGCAACTCAAGAAAACACAAGAAGGCCGTTGTGGTTAGGACTATATCTCCATGGTGAAGCACATTGCTCCCTCACCACTTTACTGTCACATGGAAACACCTTGAATGTGCTGTGAGGATTTTGCAGCGTGTGCAAACTGATCACCTCCATATCCAAATGTTTATATTACAAGGTCTCCTCCTGCTGTCAGTGGAAGGCTGTTACCATTATGTCTGTCAGTCTGTTGACCGCCAGTATTGTTGTTAATCCAGTTAGTATTGATCACCTGACCACAATATTAGTTAAATAATCCTTTTATGAGCTGGATCAGCCTCATATATGTGTGTGTGTCTGTGTGTTGTAGGTTATTGGAGCCTCTTTATGTGGCCCTCAGGAACAAATACAATGAAAACACAGCTGCGGTGCTCCAGTCTTCTCACAGAGCAGACCTCTACCATGGAGGCCAGAGCATCCGTCTGCCCGAGGGGTCCAAAGCCCACTCTGCATCCCCGCCTCATGCCGCTTGCTTATTTACTCTGTGGCCACATGATTCCCGCTCCCTCTCAGCGGCTCAGGCAGAAGCAGCCCCCCCCCTCCATCTGCAGATGTTACTTAAGTTTATTTATGTTTAGAGGCCTTTGTTTCCTTCAGTTGCATCAGTAAGCTGCTCCTCCCATGGGGGGGCCACATGCCTTTGTGTCAGACTCTGTCCAGCAGTCGACAGCTGAATCCTCTGGGGCGCAAGTGCTCCAGCCAAACCCTCGGGGGGGAGGAGGGGGCTTACTGCCTGGGACGCTCTAAGTCCAGCTCAGTGGTGAACACAGAAAAACAAGTCCACACAGTGAGGAGAGACAAAGCAGCGACACTGTGACTGTTGTTCACCTTCTCTGGCCTCCTCTCTAGTCCTGATTAACACAGTAATGACATGAAGAGTGTCTCAGATCCCTGACCAAGGAAACAGGTAAGATAAGATGTAATCTTGTCTGTACATCTGTCCCATCCTCATGGATGTGATATCTCAGTAACGCCACAGCTGAACTACTTCACATTTGGCATAAATGTCCACTTGGACTCAGGGATGAAATGATTCGGTTTTTGCGTTCAGCAGTCAATGGTCAAGGTAGTAACCTCACAAAATATGGATAATGCCTCTTGAATGTGGCATCCTAAGACCACCCTGAGGAAATTTGTTTCGATCTGTCACAAACATTTGCCCGAACTCCAAAATTAAATAATTCTTAGATTCTGGTTGACAAAGGTCAAAGTTCAAACATCAGTGCCCCCCCCAAACTTTACACATGTTAAGATGTTGTAAGATGTGACAAGATAAACCTGAAAGTGCTCTGATCAATGCTTATGTATTGCTTAAACATGCAATGTGGGTGTGGGGGTGATAGTGTACAGGTGTGTTTAGGTTTGACCTCCACTCTGCGATATTTAACCAGCCATATGCACACACACATAAACTGGCACTTTAAAAGGAGTCACTCTTTTAGCAGGTCTACCTACATCCAAAAAACTTACTTGTACCTGATGATTTTGGTCATTTGTTAATTCTTAAAGTGAATTATTATTCATGTTCGTTTCAACAACTATATTATTTCAAATAAATCTGCTTTTCAAAATTCAAAATTATTAGAACTGAACAATGAATGATGCAAGGGACCACGTCTGTTCGAGATCTAAAAGACCTAACAAGATTTCATTATGTTTTTTATTATATACATTTTTTCAGTGAAAACCATTTTTACACATCCCTAACTTACAGTCACAATATCTGTCAAAATGATCACAAGATGATTATTGCATAATGTTCAGCCCTTATATGCCATTCTTTTAAAGTGGATATCACTGATCTGTGGCAGAGTTGTGTTATTGGTGCACAGTCTGTGTAACACACACACAGCAGATTTGTGTTCATTGTGGCAGCTGATAACACTTGTACATCACCAGAGACAGAGCAGACAGTTAGAGTTGACTGGAGACTGGACTACAGGAGTCGTGCCTCGTGGAGAATATACACAAACACTCAATTCCCCCCTTCCCCCTCTCCCAGTGTCTCTGTGGGGCATCATGTCACTTCCTCCTGGGAGCTGAGAGTCATAGAAGTTTTTCCACCTGCTCCTCTGCCTCTGGTGTGGGGAAACTGACAGGAGTCACAGCCTCCATGTTGACTCAGCTTCCTCTCATCCAAAGCATTCCCGGAGGACCGTATCCTGTGTGTGAGGCAGGGGGTGGCTTGGGGGGAGGGCATGGCCTGGAGAGATCCAGGTGACATGTGTAAGTTCATAGAGAACTGATGCTGTTGTTTAAGTAAGTCAAGTGAGTTAAGTGTAAACCTAAAAGTGGAGTCACACAGACACATGCATCCTGTCAGCCCCTGTGGTCTCTGCACCAGGTCCACAGACCAGAATCTGAATACACTCTTACTTTGATGTCCACTGTTTCCTCTCCTATATATAACCACAAAAACAGGAAAACACTGCTTGATCCAAAATGGATGGAGGTCACGTGGAGACTCTCTCCCTGTGATAAATGAGCCCAAAAGTCATCTGTATAGGTCACAATGACCCACAATAATGCTTGAATGTGAGGTGACCTCTAAAAGTCATAGGAGCAAAGAAGGAAGTCAAGTCATAAAGTGTAAAGACCGACAGGGTGGACGGAGCTTCAAACTGTCACACAGGAACCTGTGGTACTGAGCACCTGTCCTCTCACTTCAAACCATCAGCACATCAAAGTTTAATTGTTGGTTTATGACCAGGTAGACGTAAAACTTTCAGCCTCTGTAGCAGTTCTCCTCTGTGTTGACTCCATCCACTCTCTTTATATCCATACTGCTGCATCAGCAGATTCTATAGGTCTCTATCAACAGTCTGTAGGTACAGGTCTCAGGCTGTAGGCACAGGTCCCAGTTTATATGTTCAGGTGCCAGGTGGTAGGTGCAGGTCTCAGGTTGTAGGTGCAGGTCTCAGGCTGTGGGTACAGGTTTCAGGCTGTTGGTGCAGGTCTCATGTTGTATGTGCAGGTCTCAGTCTACAGGTGCAAGTCTTAGGTTGTAGGTGCAGGTCTCAGGCTGTGGGTACAGGTCTCGTTCTATATGTTCAGGTCCCAGGTTGTAGGTGCAGGTCTCAGGCTGTGGGTACAGGTTTCAGGCTGTGGGTGCAGGTCTCGGGCTGTAGGTGCAGGTCTCGGGCTGTAGGTGCAGGTCTCAGACTGTAGGTGCAGATTACAGTCTGTGGGTGCAGGTATCAGTCTGTGGGTACCGGTCTTAGGCTGTGAGTACAGGTCTCAGTCTATAGGTGCAGGCTGTGGGTACAGGTCTCAGTCTGTAGGTGCAGGTCTCAGTCTGTGGGTACATGTCTCATGAGAGTGAGTGTAAGAAAGTCTGACTTGGTTGTGATTAATACAAGAGGATGGTTGGACAATGATATTCTGAGTTTAAACTATGAGAGTAACAAGTCTGTTACTTAAATCAACCTAAATTAACCTGCAGGAAAATGTGACTGTCAGTAAGGAGACTTTGAAAGAAGAACAACTGTGAAGACCATGTGAACAAAGATGAAGAAGAGCTACAGACTCAGCGGGCATTGGGGGGCCATGCTCACCCACTGAGTCAGCTGTGCTCGCCCTGGAGCACAAGCCACTGTGCCACTGTCCAGGCTGAAGCAAATGAAACAGGGCTCCAGACTGAACAAAATGGTTGCATATGCAACTATTTCTAATGAGTATACAAGTTCCCCTAATGTACACATGGTTACATAAGTACATGATCATAATTCATCAGGGCAGCTTTGATTCCTGCTTCTACTGAGTTGTTGTTGAATGTTATTTATCCTTCACTGGCTCAGTCCTTGTGCTTCATCACAGCATAGCTGCAGACAAAGACACACTAAACTCACTATCCATGGTTGAGGGCAGTGTTATGACGCTGTGTGCAAAGTGGCCCATTCATTGCAGACAACTTTGAGCTTGTTACCAGGTTAATCCAATTTCTGATTAAATCCAGTAATTTAAACACAAAACCTGCAGAAAGACAGACAGACTGAACCCCTCAGCTCATCTTTTCAGGGGAAAATCAAAGATTCAAACTGCCTATAACGGAGACAGAGCTGAGCTCCATCTCCTTCAATATACCAAACTAGTAAAAAATCTCCCATATAATCACATGAGAAAAAATCAGGAGTCAAAGCCCTTTTCCTCAGACTTCTGTCTGAAGCCAGGCCTTCAGAGCACAGGATCCCTCTGCATCTGAAGGTGATACCTTCGCGGAGCAACCCAATGTAATCCCAGTGAGAGTGAGTCACGTGTAGCTAACTTTCTGCCAGCTTTTTCTCATGGGTCATTCACGTGGAAGAAAACACCTAACATCATAATAAACCATCCAGCATCCATCTTAGAGCTACATTGCCACCTTCAGCGTGCTACATTGCATTACTGGTGTTGTCTTTCCTGCATCGTAACTGATTGAAGACGCTGAGTATGCACACGATTAGTGCGCTAAGAGCGATACACACAGAGGGAGGGACAGAGTTGGCACTTTGATTGACACATCACGATCCAATTGACTTGAACGTGGCATTCAAGATGATTGGATGGTGTTTTTCCAACAAATCATGTGTTGGTGCAACAGTGGAAAAGTTTTGAGCTCTGTGAAATGAGTCCTTTAATGCCTCTGATGTGTCTCTGCAGCCAGTTCTGCCACACCGTTGTCCAACTTAAAAAGTTAGTACACCTGTTTGTGCTCTATGATTGGATTCATTCGTCCAATTAGATTCAGGTGTCAAAGTTTAGAATTTGAGTGTTGTGTATTCTGGGTTTACATGTACCGTATAAAGATTATGGGTAGCCGGCATATATGCTCTATTGTCAATAGTCATGACGCTATGGTGCAAAATAAAGGGTTAACATTGTTCTTTGTGTGATTAATCGACAAATAACTTAAGTTTATAAACACCTCCATTCTTATCCATACTTCTGACCTCTGTACACTGCCTCAGACAGTTTCACTTACATGAGTGTGATTCATGGATCACAACTAACCGGTGTGTTGATAAATGATTACCTGGTTTTACCTGGTTAACTTTCCATCTGATAAAGAACAGTACGCAGAGCTGACACTCTCCTCTTTCTTGTCTCTAGTGTCTCTCAGTCAGTGGGTAAGGTGGTGGTTAAAGGTAGGAAGGAGCTCTCTGTGTCTTTCATCTGAAAGTGAAACAAACAGCAGGCAGCTCCTCTCACATATGAGCCACTCTCTCATCTCAGTGGGCCATCTGATGTTGACACAGAGCTGCTGAGCTGCTGTGTTTGTACGGTCACCTACTGATCACATTGACAGCCCCCTCCCCATATAACTAAGACCACGTATCTGATGGAGACTCATCAGCCTCTCTGAAGGTAAAGAACTACATTCAGCCGTGCTGGTTTCTGGACTCTGGATGTAACTCTTGAGGTATGACGATGACAATGATGATAATGATGATGTGAGCTTCTTTCATTACACACACATACACACACACACACACACACACACACACACACACACACACACACACACACTCGCACCCCACTGTGACTAGCCATTGGGTTGAAGTAAATGATTTTTGGAACCAACAATTGTGTTATTTCTCTCTCTGTCTAAGTGTCATGACTCATTCCGTGCAGTCCCTGATCAATGAAAAGTGAGGATATCAATGTTTATCACTTGGTCAAAGACAGAGCGCAAAGTATCATCGTGAAACAGTTCAAATGGAAAATCTTCCATGGAGGGTAGCATGGAAACCTGCAGTGTCCCCTGAGAAGGCACCACTGGGTCCCCCTCCTCATCTGCAGTGTCAGACAACCTTGCATCACCACTTGACAGCACATATTTCCTATGTTGCTAAAGTTTGTGAACGCACCCCTACACATTACCCCACCAAACCAGTAAACCCAGGCTAATCTGTGCCCAAAATTAAGGGGTGTGTTGGGCAGGAGTTCACCACTAATTTCCACTGGCACAACAGGATATCTGTGCACATTCCCATGCCGCACCTAATATCCACCCATGGTGCCTCAACCAAGGCCCAGGGTGGAACCAGGTCGGTTGGGGCCCAGCGTGGTGGAATAGAACTGGCAATGGTAGTCCTTCATTTTAGCACCACCACTCCACTATGCAACACCACTGCACCACTACTACTGTACATACTCAGTAACATGAAGTCAACCTGTTACTTGTCCAGGTGAAGAACAGCAGCTTCTCCCCATCTCTGAGAGTGATATCTACAAGTCCAGCTTAAGGTACTATCACAAATGTCTACATCTGTACAACAGTTGCCCTCTCTAGGCTAGATTCTCTGAAGTCATTCTACTCACAGTGGAACTGCTAAGGCCAACATCCTGACAAACTAAACCTGAAGCCAAAGATACTTTATACAGTAACAGAGTCAGTCCAGTGGGAAAATGTCTCACTTAGCTAAATAATGAGACATGACTGATGAAAAGATATGTAAAATGTGATGTAGGGGCAGATTCACAATACCTTTGTGTCTGAAGTAGTGGAAGTTTCCCCATCAAATGAGTGTATATTGTGGGGTCTCCACACTCCACATCACTCTGCCATGTTGTCACCCTCTACTTGTTATTACATCAGATATGTTGCTGCAAACACTTGCATGGCATAGTAACATGGGAAACAAGGGTGAGGAAATGGTGCGTTCCAGCTCTATTAGTCTGAGGGAGACCTCCATCTAAGAATCAGATACCACTTATCTGTTGCAAATGACTTAAGTGGCTCCTTATAAAGGCCTTTTTCTATATGAATGCTTTTCTGCACACCACTGCGGACAGCTCAAGGTATTTGCAAATGTCAGATTTCAGACTGACAAAAAGAAAATGCTGTTAGTTGTGTTTACCGAGACTGAAACTAGATATCTGCTGGAGCCTGGAGAAAGTTTATGACATGAGTGTTCATGAAATCTGACTATTTCCATATCACCTTTTAGCCAGGTCTCACTTTCTTCCTCATTGGACAGAGAAGCGGGGACATGACTAAATTATCAGAGCATCTACCACAGACATGTCAGATTGTACAGTATTTGACATTTTACTGTACATTAATAATAAAATGACATGCTAACACTAGGAATAATAGAACATGCTCCTGGCAGCTAACAGATTATTTAGCAAGTTTTGTTATGGGAAGACTTACACATTGGAGCCTCATTCTTCAGAGCCTGCATTTGAAGATCGATTGCATCACAGCAGCAACTACACTGTCCCATATCAAAGGCTCCTTCAAACTTTCCTGAGCAAAGGAAACAAAGAATCCAAAGTGGATCCTTCAGGGTCCAAACTGAGCTGTCAGGTTTGTTGTTACTTACACAGTTAATCAGATTTTTATTGGCTCACAGCTCTAAATGAGCATCAGATGTCTGCTCGGGTTGATAGGGTTGTTAATCAATAGCGATGATTCATCTATTTATTGGCTATGTGCTGGAGTGCCCACCCACAGGATTTTTAACACTTCAACCTCAGTTCCCAGAGACTCTGTTGGTATGTTGAGCTGCTCGGCTGTGGAGGACAGTCAGATGAGTGAAGGAACCAAGTTACAACACTTTGAGTTCCAAACCCTTGTTCTGCAGCCAGGAGAGCAGCCAGATGACTCCACTGCTGCCTCGTGTGTTAGCTCTGATAGAGGTTACAGTGTACTTTAAAGGGATAGTTCAACATTTTGGCAAATTCGCCTATTGTCATAATCCCTATGGTCATAGGGGCAGTGTTGCCAACTTGGCGACTTTCTCGCTAAATCTGGCGACTTTCCAAACCCTTCTTGGAGACTTTTTCTGTCAAAAGCAAATAGTGACAAATCTAGCGACTTTTTCCGCTGTCACAGACTTTTCTGGTTTGGAGACTGCGACGTGAAAGCAGGTATCACTGCTGTCTTCAACGAGCAGTGGGTGCTGCCATGAGCCCCTCTGCCCCAAAGCACTCACAGGTGGTCAGTCTCACAGCAGTGTCACGGAGCAGTCTACACCGCTCTACGACGCTGACCCTAGACCCAACACGGCCGGACTCACGAGTGTTAATTCTCAGCTGACCGTGGCCCAATAAAAAGGAGAAAGCCAGTAGCTCGATCCATTATATTTTTGGCTCAAACCCACGTCAGGTCAGGCAGATCCGGCCCAATTAGAACTCTGGCTGACCCAAGGAAAGAGCACAGTCTATGGTCAGAGCAGGCGTTTATTTAGAAGACGTTTAATCTGTTCTGATTAAATTTATAAATGAATGCTGCTCTGGATCCTACTCTTTCCTTCTATTCTTACTCTTTTAAACAGTAAGAATAAAACAGTCTGAGAGGATTTTCCCATTTTTGCTGAGCATAAGATTTGTTCAAAATTAAATAAAAGCCTGCCAATTATGCTAATTAGGCGATGACGTCATTTAGCGACTTCTAGCGACTTTTAGGACAGCCAATAGCGATTTCCCTTACTGAGGAGTTGGCAACACTGCATAGGGTTAGGTTCATTACCTTTAATTATTGCTTCATGTTGTTTGGAGATCCACGGGGCAGTGAACACAATGGAGGTGAATGGTACGAGGTCCCCTGTCCCTCAAACCTCATCAAATACACAATCTAACAATGCCTAAATGCTCTCATGGAGAAGTGACCTGCACATTCGCCAAATCTGTCTATGTATGCCAGAACTGCGATTGAGATGAGTCGGACTAGTGAGGAAATTTGTTTGTCAGGCTTTTGTTATTCTTTTATGTATAAAGGTATTAAAACATGATTAACTCCCCCGCCCCCAAACATTTGGTCGTGTGTCCCTTTTTTTTCACAAATCCAAAGGGGCAACCCTATATCACAGTCCGCAAAGTGTGCCTCCATTTTTGAAACTAAACTTCACTGGACTCCTTACTTTTCTACTGCATTTGGTAATCGACTTGTTAGGACTTCCACATAAGTAGGAATCTCTCCCGAGGGGGTGTTCTACTCGGTCTCACGATGCATTAGACCGGTGATTCTCAAAGTGTGGTACACGTACCACTAGTGGTACATGGGCTCCCTCTGGTGGTACGCAAAAGAATCACTGAATTAAATATAAATAAAATAAATAAAAAACTTAAAACATGAAAAACGATCAAACATATTAAAAATGGATGAAAACATCTTATAAACCGATGGCAAGAAAATGAAAAGAGATACAAATTTAGTCAAGACTGTTAAAAAGTTTGCAAGTGCTTCTGGGTAGCCGTAGGCTATGTAGTGTTTGAAACTGACGCTGACATTGACAGTTATCCACGGTTGCTGGTACAAACTGTGTATAATGTTACAGTGCCTGACAATATTAAATATACTTGTAAGGAATAAAACCTCCACCTTGTTTTTGATGAATACTTAGGCCTACTACACTGCTGTATTTTAATGTTGGTTGTTATGGTGGTACTTGGAGAGCCAAGTATTTTCTGGGGTGGTACTTGGTGTAAAAAGTTTGAGAACCACTGCATTAGACCATGGGTTGAACTTACATTGGAATATCCCTTTAAGTGTAGATGTCTAAGATATAAAATGATTCCGCTGAGAGAAATACACAAGTTGCACTGAACTGTGCTTTGGGTTTAAACCAAATTCAGTGATAGATGCTTATATAATACTCTGGGCTCATTTTAAAAGAATGTATTTCCGAGGCTACTGAACCCACAGGACTAAACATAGAAATGTTTTACTACACATTGTAATCCAAACACAACCGTCAAAGCTGCGCCTTTCACTTTCTATAAAATCCTTTGCAACAAAGAAAAATGAAATTAATATTTTAATTATTCTGATAGAAATTAGAGCAGTACCACAAAACACCATGTAGGAGTTCACAGTATGGATCGTACAGCATCAGTACAGCAGGTGTCTGTCTGATAATATTGTAACCATTCCATTAGTATTTAATCCACTGCCATGTTTAGTGCAATAGAGGACAGCCATCTTTACACTCAAGCTGATGGCCATCACTACCATTCATTGTGCTGCAGCATCACTGTACAACCCCTCTCAGAAAGAGAGCAGAATAGGTTATGTGATACACTTGCAAACAAAAGCTAGAAAGGCATTCAGGCAATTCAACTAATGTGACAGATTTTTGTCAGCCTTCAATACACGCCTGGATTAACACCCTAGGGTGCCCCAGGGTGATTACTCTTGAAGTGCCCCTCTCCTCTGACTTTATACACAAAAAACTGAAATTTACTATGGCAGGAACACCATAGATTTACAAGGACGTATTGCTGAAGTACAGTCTTACTGCACATACTATTGAAAAAGTTAAGACCCAATTAAAACATGACAAATGCCATACAAGCCCTTACACTGATGCTCAAACCTGAAAGCAACTCACTAATAATAATTGGCTGTAGATATTCACTCTTTTGGTTTTCAGAGATTGGTCTAAATGTTTGTGTATCCTACCATTTGTGCTTTTGTGTAGTTTGGTGCTTTGCTATAATAGGCTGCATCTGGAATTGGTGAGGCTCTCTGGAGTCAGTAGCTGCTGCAGGACCTTGAGAAATAGCAATTTCCCTGACATGCTCAATGATGGCTCCCCATAGTTCAGGGTCTGCTGAGATGGTGGTATTTCCATGTACCTCGTCCCCGTCATTCTCCCTGTGCCCTCCACTCTCCTGCGCAACATATGTATCCACCTCCAGCTCATTGTCCGTGTCATCCTCACTGTTGCCTCACTCTCATGTGCCTGGCTACCGGGGCCTTGGCTTACATAAGCTCCCTCATACACTGCCTGACACATATCAACAGTTGAGCAGGTAGTTGATTCGTTAGCACTGCTAATGCCAGCTGCGCTGCAGCTAGTGTCACCTGCACTTGCTGTCTGAACTGGAGCATTTCCTGCTTCTTTACGACTGAAGAAGCTTGCAATTGTTGGCACATTTTGTAATGTGGCTATATTCCAGGATCCTTTCTCTCTCTTAAGTTTTTTTTTCACACAACCACTAAGTTGACCCCGGGCCATTTTCTATTTTTTTCTGATATGTAGAACTTGGCGCTCGAGCATGACTGAGATTGGTGGGGGGCACCCAAGACGGTGTGTTTGTGTGGGGACACGGTGGAGGAGGAGGGGGGCACCCATATGTATTTTTTGCACCTGAATCGCAAAGAATTGAATTTTTTGTTTTTGTTTTGTATTTATTTGCAAATATTATAGTAACTTATATATATAGAGAGAGAGAGAAAATATGACAAATATTTTAAAGGTCTCATTGTCTTGAGCATTTGGTGCCCTGACTTTGCTGGGCACTTGCCCGATGCCATATATGGATAATCAGGGCCAGCTTCAATAGAGTCTATGATTCCATTCAGGGGAAACTATTATTTGATTTTGCTGTTTGTCTGACACCATGTCAGCACTTGTGGTAATGCTAACTCTCACTCTTTCAGGTCTATTTACAGCACCCCCTGGTGGGAACAAGGGGCAGGTTTGGTTCCTTAAGTTTGTGACATGTGAAACCCTGAATCTTTGTTTATGTGACTATAAATCATTGGTTCATTGCAGTTCACGGTGGAAAACATTCACAGTCATGGTATTGACAGATTATTTCACTCATGGCATGCATTGAATGTTATTAAAAAAAAGTACATGGATAATATTCAACACTTGACATTGGTGGGGTCTTTCAGTGTTATGTCTCAGTAAGTGTTGCGGTGGATCTGATGATTAATGCGCTCTTACTCACAGCACCAGGAGCTCTCTGACTGCTGCACAGGTCACAGTGACGGTCGTCTGTCTTCAGTCTTGTATGAAGAGACAATCTGCTGTTTGTGTTGCAGCAGATGGCACATGCCGGTCTGACAGCAGCATCGGTTACATGAGGAGGTTGAAAATGAAGTGGGTGAGCTCCAGAGAGAAAATATAAGACATTATAATTCACTGCTTAAACCACTGGCCGTGCCAAAACAACCAAGTTTAGAAGGCTATAAACAGAGCTGGACATGCAGCACTGAGGGAGTCGACACAGAGTTCAGGGGAGCCTGCCAGTATCCCAGTATTTCACCCTTTACTGTTTCATCCAACCACAGAGTTGTGAATCATGATGTGATCTCCTCACTGCGTGTGGAGACTTCCATCAAACACCACACAGTCTGCACTCTCCTGGACTCCCACAGCCTCCCTCTCTTTTTCTCTCCTTGGCCTATTTACCTGATTAACATCAGAACCAACAGTGAGCATGTGGGTCAGAGTGCTAATGCAGAAAATGCCTACCACACTTTCCCCAGGGTCGCACTTCCCCAACATCGAACTGGAGAGGGGAGGGTGGGAGCTCGCAGAGTCCACTGGGGACGGCTTCAAGCGGACCATGGCAGCGTGTGTTGCATGAAAGTCAGTCAAGCATAATCAGTCATCCCACACAGTACAGAAACATGCCCGCCGTTAAGTTGTTTACATATCCTCACAATGACTCTGGAGTGGGGTAATAAGTGCAAATCAATGAGAGCAGAGGGAGAGATCTGGGCAAATTCTTGCAGCTCATGATGTAGACCAGGCTGACAGTATGTACCCAGAAGATGGATTAGTGCACCTGGCAAATTACATTGCTCTAATTGTGCACTGCAAAGTGCATGACAATGTATCACTGTTGCTTTAATCTCAGATAAACACAGGGCTGATGTTTGATGAGGGAAACAGAGGGAGGACAGGCCTTAAGTTCAACTCTGGGAATTAATTTCTTATTCAAGTTAAGTGTGATGAAACGTACGGAGGTATCAGTCCAGCCATAACTTGGGTCCTATAAGTTTGTAAATTTGGCATCAGAACAAGATAAAGCTTGGGGTCAGAGCATTCAAGAGACATGAGCAGTCAGATCATCACAGTGTTTGAATGAAAGCTGGTTGAAGTGGAGACCATGTGCTGAAAGAACAGAAGACCCTCTGTCACGGGTGGTATCAAAGGTTAGTGAAACCTATTGGTAGAGTAAACAAAGGCAAAAGTGAATTCTTTCACAACATCAACGTACAGTCCCACTGTGTTTCTTATGCCTCTAACAAACTGGGTAAAGTGTCACCCACATATATGACAAGTGATATATCTATTCCTATTGACCATCGCTGGGTACACTCTGCTGAGGCTGAGGAACTCACTGCAGTTGCTCAGGTTCAACTCACTCCCTCTCTCTCTCCACAGAATTTCTTATCTATATTTACTGTTGCTTTAGAAATAAAGTGAAAATGAAAAAAATGAAAAACAAATCTTAAGCTCTCACACGCACGCACACACACACACACACACACACACACACACACATACAAACTGACAGGCATTGTTGTGTGAAGAATGAAAAAGAGACAGGGCCCAGTATCACTGATTACATTCCAGGTGAATTTCTTTATCATATGTTTCAGTCACCAACTGCACAGGAGAAAGAATTTCCTAAGGTCTTTTGTTATCAAAAGGATCTACCAGGGGAAACAAGTGGACCTAGCCAAAGAGAGTTCACTAGGGGATAAAGTGAGTCTTGTACTTCTTGATGCATCATTTAGTAAGTTGTGTGTATACATATGTATGTATTTGTTCACTATTAGGAACCCTATAAGCTTTGTAGTGATCATAAAATGTAACAGATTAGTACATAAATCCAGTTGTCATTGTGATGTGTTTCATTGTGATCATGATCTTCTGTTCAATTGTATTTATGATAGCATTGGTCAGTCTCCCTGTGGCTAAATACACACCTCATGAACACACAAGTTTGGTAACTATTTACACAATGTAGGTGGGAAAATTGTGTCAGTCTGAAAGTATCAAAGACACTTCTGTTGTGCTTGTGGTGTTTTAGTGGGAGCAGAGAGCAGAGAGAACTGGCTACGCCATTTATTAAATATCATCTGGAATACGCAAAAAACTGAAGACAAATGGGATTGAACTGTGTTTGATGAGAGCTCTGAAATGCACAGAAGCAGAAATGCCACAAACCTTGTAGTTAACATTGTAACATACAAACAAACAGAGTGATTCTACACAAAACCCAGCGCGCCCACTAACATCAGCCTAATCTTCCTGTCTCTGAGTCCTCAGCATACAGTGGGCTCTCAGGTTTCTGGGGCCTCTTCCTACTGCATGGTAATCACAGAAGGGTCAGCTGAGGTCAGGACTGTCAGCGTGGCTCCCAGGAGAAGTTCTGAGGGCCAAGAATCCGAAGTATTTCTGAGTCCTACTGGGGCTAAGTCTGAGACCAATTTGAGAAGAACTGTAGCACAGGAAACTAATCAGCTAAATGCATGGAGGTGGAATTAGTTTGGTTTAACTACTTCACATCAAGAGGGTTATTTTTTAAAGAACAGCATACCTCGCTGTTGTCTCATGAGTGCATGAACACAAATATGGTGCATGTGTTGGAGTGTTGGAGGGTGATATTGCCCTCACATGGACTGTGCATGTAAATTACGCTGTAGATGTGAGAGAGAAGAGAAGAGGAACGGTACATCTACGCAGGAGTAATCCAAAACCATTGATGACTCAATTTTGCAGTAACAAAGCTTCATGTGAACATTTTGTTTGTACCAGAAAAAAGGAGATACATCTTCCTCTTCCAAATACAAATTAGTAACAAATTCTAACTTTGAATCAATGTTAATATTTGACATCAAATGCATTATTCTAACATCGGTGTCTGCGGCACTAACTTATTACATGCTATTTACAATGTTCTGTAACACAGCCATTGGCAATATCATGTTGTCATTGATGTGGACCAATGTCAGCCATCTCTGGGGGCCCCCATCCAGCTCTGGACCCTAGGCAAATGCCTGGGTTGCCTGCTGTGTTGCAACACCCCTGTACCTTAGAGACAGTGTTAGTGTGATGAGTTGTTATAGGACAACACAAATAGGTTGATATATCTAATACATGATTCATGATACATTCATGATAAGTGATTTATTTTCATTCTGATTCTAATCATTACTGTTCCACAGGGCCTGGGTCTGGTTGTGCAGGGCTGTGTGTCAGTGCCCTGGGAGCACTCAGCTCTGAGTGTTGAGCTCCACAGTTCAGACAGACCTGTACCTATGTTCTCACTTCCACACTGAGCTCCGACCTCCATTCATCATAGCTGAGTGTTAGCCTGTGGTGGTGACACATTGGGACTGGAGCTGTCATCTAGATCATATATTATGTCAATTAAAGGTATTTCTTATGAGCTGGATGACAGATAGTCCTTTAATTGTCTTGTTATTTTTCTCTCCTCATGTGAGAAAACATGAGCCTGAACATGGGAACGGAGACCGTTGCTGTGTTTGGACAGAACAATGTGAACGTCTCACAGAGCATATGTGTGCACTGTTAATGTGTGGTGATATACAGGAAGGTGACAGCACAGTGATGTGGATCCAGGTCATGTAACATAGAAAGCTTCATGATAAATAAACTGCTTCATCAGGGTGTGACACTGAGTCTCTCAAGACTGTCTGACTCAGGCAGAAGGTCAAAAGTCACCATCAGGATGTTTCAGTGTAATCTTTTATAATCTATTATCAATAGTCTGATGGTGACCGAACAATACCTTAGTTGTGATTAGCTAGAACACTAAGACAATTCAATTCAATTCAATTCAATTCAATTCAATTCAATTCAATTCAATTCAATTCAATTCAAGTCAAGTCAAGTCAAGTCAAGTCAATAGACTATGGGGAAATTTATTTTGGATTGTCACTGTCTGTCTGTGTACAGTTCCACAGTAAACATCAAAACAATACATGCACACTTACATATACACACCTGCTGACACATGATCACCCCCCACCCCCCATAACTATGTATTGCACAATCCCCACAATCCATAAATTGTATAAAATAATATTTAAAATAACATACTGCACAACCCCACAAAATGGCTAAATATCTCAGGTCATATCACTCACACATCATTCTTTTGTGTGTCTGAAGTTACAGCCATGACAGAAGCTGTGTCCCAGTCTGGGGCCAAATCATTCAGAGGCAGCATCTGAGGATGAGTTGCCTCATAAAGAAGTGGCTGTCCTTTCAAGGGTCCTTCATTGTGCATGTCTGTCTCTGTCATTTGTGATAAGTGCAAGTCAGGATCATCTTTTTTTGTCCTACACTCTCCGAGTTATTGCGAAAAGCCATAGCAGATGAAGTTTGGCAAATACCAGAATTTTATCTCAAAAATTGATTTTTTTGCAGTTAATGTAAGAATGGCATTTTTAGACGATGGGTTTTCACTAATGGAGCAAATCAATTCTTGTTAAAAACAAATAACCAACATCTCCATGCTGTAAAGATGCAATATGTGTATTTTTACATTTTTGACTTGATAACAGAATTTTCTGCCTTGCAGCTGAGTTAGTGGATGGTTCTTAGTGTCAGAGGTTGTGAGTTGAAGCCTCAGCAAATACAAAATGGACATTAGAATGCTGATGTTCTTATTGTCTTTCTATTCTGTCTCTTGTTGCTCAGAATTGCCTAAATTTGTCTGAATTGCCTGGCCCTGACCACTGCTGCAAGATGTTACTTTACAAGCTCCCTCCTGCATCCAGGCCTAGGCTAGGCTCACCATAGAGCTGACATGGACAATAATGACTATCTGAGTGTGGATTTAATGAATGCATTTCAAAAGGTTAGACTGCTCTTTTTGTAATTCTGTGCCATAGATGTGATTGTGTTTTATAACTGTTAGTATGAGGATGTAGAGTTTAGATTTGTCTCTGTAGGCAGCAGCAGCTACTGGTGTGAAGCTGCAGAGTTGGACCCAGGTTGACTTGTCATTTACAAAATCAGCTTTTACTCCAATGTTTTCCAGATGTTACAGATGTTATTGCCACATTATTGCTGCTGGTGGAGCCCCAGCTGTGAAGTGAACCACAGCGGCCCAGCCTCAGTACTGGTGGTGATGGAGCTGTTTCTACTGGCTGCAGGCCACAGTCCACTAGA
>OMNW01034509.1:10062-33024 GCA_900303245.1 Selene dorsalis | reverse complement strand
ACTAAAACGGGGTTAAATTCTTAAGAGAAAATGTTTCAGTTCTTGCAGTTGAAACATTTGAAGCTGTTACAGTGCCTCAGCTTATTGAGTCTACTGAAATATCTTAATTTAGGAATTAGAGACAAAGTTCAAGATATAAAAGAACATGACTGTAGTTGGAAGCACATTTCAAACACAATTACCAAAAGCTGATGTGCCAGTGAAACAGGGTGTGGTAAGTAGAGTTCAGGCGTCAGTTTATATAATGAGTCAAGCTGAAGTGGAGTAGAGGGAAAAGTGATGAAAGAAATTGAAGTGCAAGAGTTTAAAATGTTAGTTGAAGTGTACCGTAAGTAACTAAAGGAAGCAGAAGTGTAAACTGAAGTGACATCCTGAATTGTTGTGCCAGTTCATTTTAAAAGCTAAGTGCAAATTTTCACAGAAGTGTCATCTGGAGTGTAAATGACTTAAGGCATTGGCTTATTTTATGCTCTACTTTTAGGAGCATGATCATGGTGTTTAGATTAATTTAGATTGTATTTATTATGATAATTTAGATAATTTATTTATCTATTATCTGTCTTCGGTATCTGAAGTGCTGCAAATAATAGTAGCAAGCACACAGTTGAAGATGGTAGACATTAAAAGTAAACGTTTCGTTACCAGGTGGTATGTTTTTAAAAATGATACGTGGTGCATGGTGTCAGAAATCAATGGATGTTAAAACGGAAAGCCACATGTTTCACTGATGATCTACTTGCTGCCATGTTTACAGCAGTTTGAGATAAAAATCAAGGTGACACATAGCACTATATCAAACTCACTGTCACACTGTGATCTGTGAAACAAACAGAAGAAAAAGCAGAGAGCACAGAAAGCATGACAGACATTTAGTCTGATTTTTACAACACCACTATTTACATTATATCATTCTACCCAACTGCACACCATAAACAAAGAACAGTTTGAGAAGTTCTATGTTTTAGAAGCCCTTGTTCACTGTGTCATTTGATTCTATGTTGAAAATGGAAAATTATTTTCCTATTTACAAAAATAATCCATGAACATGAACATGCTTTAAATAGTAGTTGTTTTAAATTTAAGTCACTCATGTGCTTGCACATGGTCACAGCCAAGGGAAACAAAGTGGAGTGAATAGTTGCATATCTGCTTACATTGTTTTTTTTAAGTTTAAGCCTGACACACACACACACACACACACAAGGCCAATAGATTTTCTGTGTCACTGACCTTTGAGACTTGTTGGTGTTTCTTTGATTTTTAACAACTGATTTCAGTTGCAAATGGGCCACAATGTTTTTATTGTGAGAGAAAGTACTAGTGAAAATAAGCAAAAACATGTTTGTTTCTTTGGTGGGTTAATAACTTTTCACGAGAAAAAAAAAATCAGATTAGTGTGTGGTGGTAGTGGTAAAGTTTGTGACTTTGAAGGGTTTTTAACCACTGCTGCGATGTGTTTTCCTTTGAAAGCAGTGATGAGGTTTGCTGTGTATATCTTCAAATAACAACAGTCCATTTTCTGGATGCAGTGCACCTAGATATTTGGGATTGATCCAGTTAATTAAATATCATATTTGACTGCAGGAAGTTAAAAGTTTCTAGCATCTATGTGTGACTTGCTGAGAGTGAGAGTAAAGGTGAGGGGGAAAAAAGTATTGTTAATTGTGTCACATAGTGCTTTTTGAACATTTGTACAAAATACCTGTTTTGAGCCTCCATCCCAAATCTAAAACTAAATTACCCAAAGCAATGAAACCTACCCCTAATGACTAATAACAGAAAACTAATGGAAGTAAAAATATGAAAACCAAATAAACACACAATAATGATGAAAAATCACATATAATATCGACCCTGCAGAGAACCATTGCTGTATCCTCCTCAGGATGCATTGCTCTGGTTCGCTGTGATTTTTACAGATACAATTACTGAATGCTATATAAACACATTATTTACTAGAGTCTCATTATCATTAAAGTCTGAGTTTATTCCCATAGAACGTGGTAATTATTTGTTTGGTGGAAACATTAGTCCTTATTTGTGCACATCTAAATCCAATTACATAGACACCACTGAAGAGAAGTGACTCAGTTATGCTTTACAGTCAATGAATGAAGCACTCATTTGATGAAACCATGTTATCTTAAGCTCTTGTGTTAATATTGGTTCCACTTTCAGTGTTATCATCTTGGAACAAAACTGAACTATAAAATTCAAAGGGTGGTGGTGGTGAGGAGGGTGAGGGGGCGGGGGTGAATGTATTTGTCTTTTTGCTCAGTGAAAGGTAACATCCATTGTTATTGTAATTCACAGAGAGACTGTAAACAAGATATCATGTGGAAAACAAATGTGAAAAGCATTATTTACTGATATTGAGTTTATCTCTACACATATCATCCATGTAAGCTGATTTTTAAGAGACAGGGTACAGCAGTGGGTTTAAACAGCTGACTTTGAACTTAAATTTGAAGGTGTGAAAATAATTTTCCTGATCATCGTAAACATTGAGAAGTACAGTGACTCAGAGTTAGTGAAAAGCCCAAAAAACAAAATATGTTTTTTGGGAAATTTAAGGGAAAATGTGTTCCCTTTCTTTTGTTGTTGTGTTATTTTTTTTTAGTAAGTAGTTGGTAAGTTGAAAGGAAGGCTGTGCCTCAGGTAAGCCAGGCTCCAACCCTACTGACAGCACAGCCAGGATGAGAGGAAATTGACAAATAAAAGTAAAGAGGGAGTGCGGGAGGAGAGGGGGAGAGGGAGAAGGTGAGATATATGAGAGAGGTGTGCTAAACCACTTTTCTCGCCTCAAATCAAAAGTGGAGTGGTTTTTCCTATCTGGCAGTTAGAGGTTAGATATGAGCCAGGCTCTGCACCCTGACAGGGTAATGCACCTAGCTGCCAACAAACACGCGCACTTACAAAAGCACAGGGGTACACAAGCACACTGACAAATACATGTGCACATATACCCAGAGAACCGTACACATAAAGGTAGGTCCACAGAAAGAGGCACACAACATACACACACTGCAAAACTATAAGTGGTAGTTTCAGGTGATGACAGGATAATACACACAGGAGAGCCATAGTCAAGATAAATAATGTTCACAACCATTTCTCCATTGTGTAAACTGTGTGTGTTTCAGAGAGTGAGAGAGAGATTGTGTATGTGTGTGTGTGCGTGTGTGTGTCTGTGTGCATTAAATAGACTGCTACACTTGAAATATGTCTATCTGGGCAACTCAGCCAGTACATGCAGTGTGTGTGGTTAGATTCGTGCATGTAGGCTACATGTGTGCTCTTGTTGTGTATGGCCCAGACAGTATAGCTGAGGCCCACAAGTCCCAGCTCATGTAGCGGATAAAATATCTCGAGCGAGTTTTGATTCATTTGCCTGAAGTTGAAGAGGACTGAAAAGTGCTGAGTATGAGAAAAAAAAATAAGAGAGACGGGGAAAAAAAGAAGTGGCAAGAGAGGTATGGATCATGTCTTTCCCCTCAAACTCCATGCCTACTCCACAGCTTTTAAAAATGGCCATATATTCCCCCTATCCCCTTTTGCTGTATTTCACCACAATAAACTTTTGATCTCTGTTAAGTTTTGTTTAGAGCTTCATATAGACAATTCTAAAATACTGTCAAGTGCTAAATGCAAGCAGCTGTCCTCATGCACATTTTAGATATGCTGTCAAGCCACAGGCTTAGCATGTTGCAGACACTCACTATCAAATACTAGACCTCAAGAAACATGAATCTCGGGGTCCTGTATCATTTACGTTCATTTATCTAAATATTACAGTGGAGCACTCAGGGGCCATTGTAAGGCCTAGTATCATTATCTACTTGTCAGATGTACTGTCTGTACTTTTAAGTCTTTAAACTTAATTGACTTCACTATTTGTAGATATATTTAGCATATAATTACATAAAAGTAAACATGGTGAATATGAATCCAGATTTTTCTTTTCTAAAGGGAAAGAAATGAGGCAAGATATATAAATACCCGTGTGAGGGAGGAGGGTGGTGTAGATGTCAGTTTGTGTGCAGTTGCAGGTGTGTGTGTGTTGGAAGTGTGTGATGACAGCTGAAATTAAATAAAGTTTAAAGTTTTTATTGAGTCTCAACCCAAAGTTAAAAATCAATTGTGCATGCATTAATACTTGTTACGCACCTTGTTTCATCTCTTGAAATCAGACATGTTTGTGCAGCATTATTCATGCTGAATTTCGCTAAACAAAACGAGTTACTAGAAAGAGAACAAACCAACTTTTCTACAATTCTTTCATTTCTATATACAACGTATCCTTCAGGAAATTATTTATTTTAATGTGAATATTTAATGGTACAGTCAGTAGGTTTGTTCGTTGCAGTTTGTTAACACATCATTTAAATTTGGCCTCTCCTCTTGGGCTCAACTGCGAACGCCCCCTGTCCCAGACAGCAGTTGCGAGGACGGACAATGTTCAACTGCTGTTCACATCAAGCCCTTCTCCACATTGGCCTTCAAAGTTCTCTTTTGAATATTTGCTACTATCACCAGCAACTGGACCAGCCCTCCTACTCATTGCAGCATAGCCCTCTTTTTTCCATCCTGGCAAAAAAGTTTAAGGTATGGGGCAGAAGACAACAATGAAGAGATGGAATTCAAGGATTTTACAGCAGGGTGCTGCTTTATCCACCCTTTAAAGTGCAAAACCATCTCTAGGGGGTGGGAGGAAAAGTAAAATGAACAGCAAAACTAACAGAGAGAACAAACAAGACAGACACATTAAGAATTAATGGAGAAAAGAGGGTGAGTATGAGTGATGCAGTTAGGCGGCAAGAATGAATACAAGGCAGAGAGACCGAAGACATAAATGCAACAGCATAAGAAGCAGTGATAAAGACACTGATTCACTGAGGATCAGAGAGGTGAGAGGAGAAGGGAACGTCGAGCAGAGAGAAAAAGTGTGAGGTGAGAGGACATAGATGAGATGTGAAGGATAGAATGAAAGCAGGCAAAGTGGAACGAGAGTAAAACAGAGAAAAGTGAGAAGTCAGATAGCTGGGAAGTGATAAGGAGGCAGTAGACAGTGCAGCCAGGCATGGCTCAGAGGCCAGGAATTGGTAGTAAACATTTAGTGAGGCAGAGATGAGAGTCTGAGAGACTTTTCAGCAGTAGATTGTCTCCTCTCTCTCCTTTGGAGCTGAGCACTGAGCTGCCCCCTGCCTTTTTAGGGAGTCATCTGCCAAATTGGATCGATAAGTAATTAACACTTTGGCTCTTTGCTGGCAAATTCTCTTCCCTCCCCTCTCTGTTGCTTGGGCTCTACACACTGCGCTGCAGACACAGGCAAGCACACTTGCTCACACAACATCAAATACAGACAAAAACACCCGGGTGAGATATTCACCCATGCACAAATTTACACACACACTTTACTTCTCGGGCCTCTACTGTGCTCATGGGGGTTGTGAGTGCAGGCAGCGTGGGTATTGATCCCTGCTGTCCTGGAAAAGGCTCTTGGTTCCATCCAAATACCCACTGACTCAGTCTCCCTCACTCTCTCTCAGTGGCATGCTGTCAGGACAAGCAAGGCAAAGCTGTGCTTGACCAGTTACAGCTAAGAATAGACATCAATTACAGCGATACCAAAGTGAAAGCAATGTTATCTTCCCTCATATCTCAGAGCAGCATTGTGCCCTATAAATGTGCTGATATTGTCTGCTTGCATTCAAATTGTATTTTACTGCCTTCTTGTCGCCACAGTAAGCTCTCTGTAGGCTAGCTTGACTAGCAGCATGTTTTTGTTATTCATCAATTCATCACATTGCACCACCATGTCCTAACCTTTGGATGTTTGGCTGGGTGCTAGCTATAGGTCACTACAGGGAAGTGTGAGTTTCTCACTGTGGATGCGTTAACATGCACATACACTAGAGTGTGATAAAAATGAGAAAGTCTAAATTTCCTGCAACACTCTTTTCTTAAGTGTAAGAAACAGTGGTTTCAGGTATCAGTAGCAAGTCGAAAAGCAAATTACACTGATTTATTATCTCAACCCACTACAAGGTGTCTTACTAAACCATCAGTAATTACGACTGTGTGACAACGAAAAAGTGCAGAAAGGTGAAGATGTCCAGGCAGAGAGCAGCAGGACGCCAGACACAGGCCAGGCCCCAGAATTTAAAAGGGAGTAGGATCCGGTCTGATTTTCCTGTCTCATCTCAAGATGGTGATGGGTGGCGGGGGGTGGGGGCCTTCAGCTCTGCATGCCCATCTGTAAAAGTCACCACACACCACTGCTCTCCCTGCTCTCCCTGCTCTCCATCTCTCCTGAGACACAAACACATACAGTATGACGCACCCCAGCAGAGACACTTCTGTTCCCCCTGAGTGGGGCTCTCTCAGGATCAAGTGGCAGCCATGTGCCAATTCCATGAATAAAACCTACCAAGACAGTAAAGAGAGGCAGTGGGGCATCTGTTATGCAGAGTCACTGGAGATGTTGGAAAAGAGGTGCTGGAGAGAGAGAAAGAGGGAGAGAGGGAGAGACAGGTGAAGAACAGAGGGAAATGCAAAGAGGAAGAAGCTGAGAGAAAGAATGTCAGCAACAAGCAGCATGACACAGACAAAGAAAATAGAGGCAGAAAGACATGGTAGGGAGAGATAACAACAGCCCAGGGCCGTGTAAAGGATTGATGTGTGAGGATTCAGTGCAGTGCTCCATCATCAATCCTATTGGCTAATCAGATGTATGGCTGAATTATTGATAAGTGAACCTCATCAATAATTGCTTTTATGCCGCTCTCGGGCCACAGACCGTAGAGGAGGGAGTCAGAGTTAGTGGCTTAGCAAGAGCAAACATACAGTCATCTCACACATGCACACACACTGAAACACAGGGACAACGACGGAGAAACAAAAGATGCTGAAGTAATTTCATTCATGAATGAGCCTGTACATTCTGAAACATGAAGGGCAAATGTAAAACCACAAATGTACACTCTCAAAACACGCAGCCACAGTTCATGCTGAATTCATGTTGAACTCATTTGCCCCTTTCACTTCATTCTCAGGTCAGAAAGCATAGCTATGACGCCAGTGTTCCCCAGTGTAGTGTACACTATCATTTTTACCTTGACTGACAATGCCATTTCTACAATATCTTTTCTCTCTGACTAAGTCTCTTTGAAAGTATATCATTGGGAAAACCTGGTGCTGTATGCAAAACAAAGACTTGACAAAGACTCCCATTAACATGACTGATCACTTTAAATAAGTACCATCTCTTTCATGTTATTAGTCTCTATGAGAGGGTGGATGTCATTCTGTTCTGTTAAATGATGGATTTCTCATCTAGCAAAAAATGCTCACATTCTTAGACTTTTAGAAGCCACTAACGACTTAAACACACTACAATTCAAAGGAATAACATCCTGAAAGACGATGATAGTTGTTGACCTCCCTGCGAAACCCAGCCAATGTCATTATTTAATACTGAAGGACGTGAAGGAACAACCAGCTGAGGTAAAGGGAAAGTTTACAGTTTTAAAAGTTTTATATGCCCTTCTTTGTAATGCTGAAAACATAAAATATATAGTGTGTTCAGAATTATCATTTTTCACAGTGGAATAAAATCACATTCAGCCTTGTGATTTGTCATTTAAACAGTACAAAGTGAAAGAGAAATGTTTGTTCAAATGCAGCTTTTCTCCAGTGAACTACATGTATTACAATATGTACAGTATACTCAGCCCCTGAGGCTGTACTTAGGCACAGATGTGCTTTGAACTGAATGCTAACATCAGCATTTCAAAATGCTCTCAATGACAATACTAAAATGCCGGCTTTAAGCAGGGAAATGTTAAGCATGGTCTCAGTCTTTGCCTCTCACATTAACCTGCTATCAACTACCACTGAACAAAAAGTACAACTGAAGGAGATTTGATTATACGTACTGTTAGTTTTTTTTAAGTATGTGGTCATCATCCAAGATATTGAACAAATTGGGATTGATTGGTCTGATGATGGCAGTGGCAGAAAATTGAGGTGTCACCATCTTCTTTACACTTCATCCTGAGGGAGTCATGAATGTGGTTTTCACATTTTATGGCAAACAATCAAACTACCAGCAAAAATGCAAGCTGGTCCCCCAAGGTCCCCTCCCAGCATCATAGTATCCTCCTTGATGTTCTATGGGGATCTGAACCAAATTTCATGGCCATCCAACCAAAAGCTGTGGTGTGTGTTAGAGGAAAATGTGAAGAGACTTAAGTCATCAGGATTTATCACCAACTTCTGCACAAAATTTCACCAGACAGCTATGAGGTATTTTCATTGCCAACCCTTGAGGGCCACAACTACTATTGATAAAAATACTCACCCTCAGACTGCATGTGCTGAATTTCTTAAGTGGCATATTCTCAACTCGTTATATCATATCTCCAAATGTGGTCTACTGATACTATTGGATCTACTGATATTGCACAAATAACACCCAAAACAATACATCTCAACAATATGAACACTAGTTATCAGTTTTTGCTGTCAAAACCAAATGATCATAATTTTGAATAATCCATAATAAAAATGATTTAATCCAAGGGTCTCCTAATGTCTGGAAGTGCTCTAATTATTCTATTGTAACAACAACCAGACTTGAATAAATGCCCAGAGAGGCAAATTGAATAATTACATGGTAGATGCTTGCCTGTTTATTGTAAACAAAGAGCACGATAAAATAAACACTATGTAAAAATGCATCAATTAAAACAAGTGCAGAGAATAATAATGCTGGATATTAAGTGTGAAATGGGATACAAGCAATCAGTAAATATGCCCTCTCCCCTGCTGCTGAATAAACACTGGTAGTGCTGTGTGAAACTGCCATTGCTCACACATTAATGCTTTAAGTGTGCTCAGAAAAACAGATCCTCTATTGCTTTGTGGACTGCATTGTATTTAAAAGCCTAAAGTGATTAATACCATCATTATCCTGTATATAAGGCTAAATTTCTGAATAGTGCGCACAATCTAGCTACATGGTCCATATCTTAACTCATTTTCACCTTGGGATTTTCACACTGCTGGGATTCATTGAAGACTGGTTTTACAAAAGTGTTAAGATTTACGATTGGGATTATTACGCAATACAAAATAATACTGAGAACACCTGTGAGCCAACACAACTATGCTTCTATACAACTAACACAAAAAAGCTAATATGTTTTGAGGTAACAGCATTTGGTTAAAATAAAACTGTAGTCTGGATTAATATATAAGAAAAAAAATTGACTTCAGACTGTCAAATGAGATTGAGATCCCAGGACTTGGTCTCCTATCACAGCATGAACTGGATTCTTGAAATCAGTGTAATCTTTTTAAGAATGCAGAGCATTATTATATGAAATAAGTGATTGCTTGCATTAGAAGTAATGATTGTTGTAATCAATAATAACAATAAATGTCGTGAGACTAAATAGAGAAATGTTTGATCTAATGTCGGATACACTGGTGTAAAAAAAGAGGATATGGAGATATGTTCCTAGCACTCTGTATGCAGAAGGAAAAGATTACCATATAAAGTCATGTATCAGTTAAAATTGATGTGAAGAATTCAACATGTAACTGGGGGAAAGGGAACTATTGTTCTGGGGCATAAAAAGAGCTGTTAGGAGTTTTTAACTTTGTAATCGGGACCTGCAGCAACGGTGCAAGAGGACATCGCTGGACCAACCACCAGCCCTATGAGGACCTCGGGATTGGCAGAAGATGGAGAGAAAGGAAAAATGAGCCTGGGAAAGAAGAACTGCTCCTGGCAGAACTGGCCATTGGGGAACCGCCACTCTCTCACCCTTTGGAGGAGAGAGTTATTGAGAGATTAATGTGCTTGGTGCCAAGTGCCTTGTTCCTCTTTGTGGATTTATTGTGACTTTCTGGACAGAGTAGAGTATTCCTCTGCAGATATTGCGACTTTGAGCAATGTTCACTCACTTCCACTCACGGTGGAATCTCCTTCTGGCAGGAGGATTTGGGTAAGCATTGCTTCGGCCGGGTGGGACCCCCTTTTCCTACCAAAAATTGGTATAGTTGACTTTTTCCTTAAAATCAGGGTTAAGAGGGTTAAGAGTTTGAATGTGTAACTGGAATTCAATGCTCTGACGCTGCTTTGCTCTTGCTACATTCCTGCAATAAAATGCATATCTTCTATACAGTCATATAGGATAGTAAAGAATTAAGATATTGGTTTCCCTGATATTTCTAAGATTCCAAAAGGCTAAAAGGTTTTGTCCAAGGTGTTTTAATTAGGTATAAGGTTTACTCTCCAAAAGCCTTGCATCTGACTTTAAAACAGGAAGTCATCCTTTGCTGCTATACATGACAGTAAAAAGTGAAGCTTTGGTATGCCTAACATTCTTAAGGTTCTTAAAGGTAAGTCTGTCATGGGTTGAGGTACGACCCAAATGCAGCACACTGAGGCTGGGCAGAGTAGACAGTTGATAGTGAGTTTTATTAAACACTTCAATCAGCGATTCAAGGCTAGGCTTCCTAGAAGTCTCTGTGGTGATTGAGTGAGGCAAGAGCAGACGGTCAAGGCAGGTCGGTCAAGCAGAGTTGGGTACGGGTAATCATTCCAAGAAAGAGAGTCATGCATGATACAGAGGACAATCTGGCACTGAGAAGAAGGCAGCAGCTGTTTAAATGCTGGAAGGGCTGATTAGAAGCAGCTGTGTGCATAGGTGAGTTGTGTTGGTTTGATGAGGGGGCGTGGCTTGGCAGGCAAAGTGAGGCAGAGGCAAGTAAGTGAAAAACTACTGGATGGAAGTCACTGTGTGACTGAACTGTGGCATAGTCTAGTTTTTGTGTCCACTTATAGATATTTTAAATATATACCTAGGGCTTATTTTCCAGGCCTTTAAATTTAACCTAGCATCTTAGCAAGAGCTCCAATCACTAGAGGAAAGCTGCCATTAATGGGCATGCCAAGTGGCTGGTCCTGGCTGGCAGGGCTACTTTGCCAGGGGGTAGCTGCTTGGGGAAGCAGGGACGAAGGCATGTCTGGACGTCTGGATGAAGGCAGTAAGGTTGTCTTTACACTACAAGGCTCAAGTGCCCCAATTCCGATTTTTTTCCTCTCAAGTGGCACAGATTGGATCTGTAACATGAACATGTAAATGGTAAAAAACGCACGATATCGCTTATTGTCAAATCGGATTCAGGCCCCTGTTATATGTGGAAATAAATCAGATACAAATCCAATGTGTCTGCAGTCTAAACAGACAGATCGGATATTCCCTGGCAATGCGAGTTGTACGTCATCAATAATGCATTGATAGCACATATTGATGACAGTGTGTGTAGTTTATCTGCAGTTGGGCCAGCTGACTTTGTCTTTTGCTTTGATAGCCAACCGCATGTGGGTCGTTTCATGCAAGCAAAGCAGGTGTAAATGCAGATATCAGATATGGGTCACTTCAACAGAACATATAAACAGATGGACGAAAAAAAAGGATATAGGCAACAAATCGGAATTGGGCATCAAGGCCTGCAGTGTAAAGACAGCCTAAAAGTCTCTGTGACTTTCCTCACCACCAGTTTAAACAAGTCTTCAGGAATACTACTGAATTATATATTTCTTGTCACTGAGGACTCTGACCATTTGAACCAGGCATCTCAAACCAATTCCACAAAGGCCCGGTGTGGCTGCAGGTTTTTGTTCCAACCAATCAAGAACACACAGTTTGACCAATCAACTGTCTGAAGACTGAGATCCGTTGATTAATTGAGTCAAGTCTGTTGTGCTGCTGCTTGGTTGGAACAAAAACCCTGCAGCCACACAGGCCCTTTGTGGAATCGGTTTGAGATGCCTGCTTTAAACGGAGAGCTGGTCCAATAAGGAGACCTGTACAGGTCTATTACCAGGATCTAAGGAGACACGATTTCTTGTTCTTTTCATAAAACAAGAATCTTTCCCAAACCAGAACCAAAGTGCCTTCATTGTCTTTACATAACCACAGATGGCACTCTGGATGTCAACCCAGTCTCTGGCATGACAAATTTGCACTTTGTTTGCTCGTCTGCATCCCGACCACCACTGCGCGACTCTGTTCCCATTAATGTAGTGCTTAATTTATTCAAAATACATTGCCTCTGAACACACTCCAGCCAGCAATTATGTTTCCCGCAAAACATATTTAATGCAGTAGTTTTGTTTTATAGTAACATAACTTTTAACAGACACTGCTGTATGAGCATTTCTTTCCAAAGTCATCGCAATTTTGTGCAGTTAAAGATAAGTGTTTTGTGCTACACTTTAAGCTGTTGTGTTGCATAATCATAGTGATAACTTCACTTGAAAAAGTGCGACCTTCTCGAAGTGAACACTTTACATTTAAGTCCATATTTCAGTTATCTGAATTTTTATTAACCTTTTATCCTCTGCCTCTGGTTCTTGTAATGTCCTTCTCTCTGGCTTAAACACTTCCATGATGAAAAAGGTCCACTGTGTTCAAAACACTGCGGGGCAGATTCTAATGAGGACTCATGAATTTCAACACATTTCTCCACCATGGGCCTCCCTGCACTGGTATTCAGTTCATGCTTGGACTGTTTTGAAAGTGTTTTTATATTTTACATAGTCTTGCTGCAACATACTTAATGAACCTTGTGACCACCTACATTTCTTCTTGTGCTCAGATCTCAACAGGCGAACATCATCATTATCCCAAAAACTAAAACAACATCCTGAGGAAAGCGAACATATGATATGATGTGACATGATACAAATTACTTTATTAATCACCAAAGGGAAATTCATTTGTCCGTCAGCTCATCACCATTTTCAGAGGAATCAAAAATCAGAGGAGGATATAACAGGAATGTTACAATGCAAGAAATTTGCTAGTTGGTACCGATACCATTTGAATTCTACTAATTTCAATACCAAATTTGATACTATGGTACATACACACTGCTCCACATGGTAAGCATGCAAGAAGTAGTTTAATGTAATGTGGTAACAGACCAAATGTGTAACACATTCACCTCTCAGTCTCTCTCTGTCCTCTCCTGTGTACAGTGTGCAGTTGGGTGTGTGATGTTGGTGCTGGTGCCTCCTTTGAAAGACGGCTGGGTCGAGACAGGAGAGTTGCAATGTGCTGTGTAAAGCTCCTAACCCTAAACCTGCGCCACTGATACCTATCCAGACCATTGCCCCTTTGGAATTGCTGTCTCTACACTTTCTGTCTATAGGTCATCCAGAAGACACATACCACAATGTGCAGGTTATGGTGGACCATTTCATTAAGCACACCTGGGCAGCAGCAACAAGAGATCAAACAGCAACAACAATAGCTAAGGTACTGTGGAACAAGTACCTTGGGACCCTGGGAGAAGAGAAGAGGGACTATACAACAACACCATCCATAGCTCAACAAGCTATCCCCCACATTACTTTGGAAGGCATGGATTTCTGCCACAGGAATCACTTCTGGGACTCTCTCAGAATGTGGGCTGCAGTTTGGATTTAAACAGGCTGCACAGCAGAGACACTCTGAAATGCCCCAACAAAAGCCTGCTATGACTGGAAGGCCAACATCTCACCATTGACCCCAGGCACTTTAGCAGGACATAACAGCAGTTAGGGGTGTGTAGCCTCGAGTCAACAGGTGGCAGTGGCCCAGCCCTTAGGCCCCCAGCCACGAACCCCAAGCACAGCTCCCTTAGATCCCCCATGGGTTGGGTTTTGGGTCCCTATAGGTACTGATGCAAGACCGACCTCCCAAACCCCGGAGACCAGACAGTCTACAAGAGTCACCAGAGGCATGCCTCCTCAGCATTACCAGGATCTTCAGTGTGGACCGTGTGTCGTCATACTGTCTGTATGACAACAGGGGTCTAACAGGGTAGACCTGTACTGGCCTAGTTGTGGATGGTGAACCCTGGTGGTGGTGTGTGTGTGCTATGACTTGTGTGTCCTGCCGGTGTGGTCTTCACATGGTGTGTGCATTGATTACATGGCATGGGCCGATCCAATACAGGCGTGCTTGGGCAGCAGCCAATCAGTGGTGCAGCACACACAGAGCCGCATGGATGCAGCAGTCGACATGCCGGAACCAGCACAGCAACCCTACTTGTGACCGCTTGGCTTTGCTACATACCAGGCCATGATGCTGAGCGCACCCAACTGGAGATGCTCTTTGTTCCTCAACCAACTGACTCTTACCCCGCTAGACTCCAAATTTTTAATAGCATTTTTAGCCTAGATCTATTCTTTGTGATTTGTTCGGACAACATTTTATATGATTGTACTTTATTTCAATTTTTTTAGTGTTGAACAGTGAGTTGGCCATACTTAAGTTATTGGTAATAAACAACCTATGAATGTGAATACAGTATTTTTTTTACTAATACTTACCTGGAGTGTCTTATGTGTTGTTTTTCTTCTGACTTCATGAGGAAGATTTATTTTATATGTTTATACATATATGTCTATCTGTGTTATGATATTTGTTTAAAAGGAACAGTATATTGAACTCCAGCATGTTCAATTTTATTCATTTACAGTTCATATATAGGCTACTCACTGTATTGTATTTTCTCAGTTTTACCCATTTCTAGATCATCATTGAAGTTGAAGTGATTTTCTCTTTATCATTATGATTGGAGGAGGAGTTGGCTGCCTGTTGGTTCATGCAGGGTGTATGAGGATGACAGAACAACCTTGTTTCCCTGGTGAGCAAGTAATGGCAAGGCAGGGCAATTTTAATTGTATAGCCCATTTTTACAAACAGTTTGTCTCAAAGGGCTTTACACAGCATCATGACAACATCCTCTGCCCTTAGACCCTCACATCGACTGAGGAAAAACTCCCAAGAAAACCCTTTTAACAGGGAAAAAACTGGAGAAACCTCAGGGTTAACAATAGAGGAGGGATCCCTCATGCAGGATGGACAGACATGCAATAGATAGAGACAAGAAAACAGTTTACAACACAGAATATGGGAAAACATGGAAATGGAATCAGTTGGTTACCAAAAATGATGGACGCAACTTCTGGTGGCCAGGAGAGGCAGGGAGAGAAGGCCGGCTTAATGGGACTATAAAAGGAAATACTGCACAGATAAAGAAAGGAATGGATTCCATTTGATATTCTGACTGTAGATATCACACAGTCTTCTGAGCCAGTGAAACTCAGTAGATGCTGGTTTCTACTGCAAGACTCAAAGACTTAAGAATCCACCATCAAGCTGTAGCTTGTGAAGGAACATTTGCTCTCCCCTGAGTGGAATGTCACTTGAAAGATTTTCAAGCATAAAGTAACTCAGAGCCATGCCACAATTGAATGTTGATTGATTTTTTTCTTCAAATTAATGAAATAGAAAGTAACAGTGCATTAACATTTGTTGCAAGGCTCTTGTTTAAATGTCTCTTAAGATACTTGGAGCACACAAACTGGGATCTATCCACAAAACAAAGATTGTATTTAATTAATCCACTGCACATACTGTCATGCCCTGCTGATATTGAACTGGTGACTGGATGTGTTTGCTTTTTTTGCACTTGCAACAAAAACGTTGCCAAGTGAGGTGAAGGTTTTATAAGGACAGTGTTAAGTTTGATGGGATAATCAGAGGGCATAGGTTTGATCTCAAAAATGTATGAGGAATTAGTTTATGACATTTGAATTATTTAAATTTAAACAAGAAATATACACTGTAAAATATCAAAAGACTAAAAGTAAACATCTGGAAAAGAAGACGGCAACAGTACATTCATATTCTGTCACTCCCTTTATTTTTACATTAAAACTGTCTCCGTTTTGGACAGCTACACACAGCTCACACAGTAATGTATCAGTATTAACAATCCAATCATGTCAGACTGAGCACGCCAGCAGGTTTCATTTTAAATCACTTTGGCTACTTGTTGGTTAGTTTACTTTGTGTTACTGATGCTCTGAATGATGTAAATGTTTCCAGGTGGCTCCTGGTGTCACAATGTAACGTTAGATAAAGATGAGGCAGAAGAGTCTTAACCAGGGATCGTGGTGGTCTATTATCTGAAGTGTGAAACAACAAAACAAAGACTTCTTTGTTGCTGTTTTATTTGTTTGTTTTTGTCGTGGTTGCCTTCACCAAAGTTCAAAACCGAAATAAGTGCAATACAAAGAACATAACAAAATGTACTTTTGAATACTTTGAAGTCAATACTCCAGTATTTTAACTTAAGCAAAAGTTTGATGGAAGAACTTTTACTTGTACTGGGGGGAATATTTGATGAGAATTATGTGTACTTTGGCTTCAGTAATGAAGCTTTGCCCATCACTGCCAGGTAACAATGCAAACCTACTCAAACATTGTCCTTACCCAAATAATGTTGTCCTCCAAAATTACAAGTAGGGATATGTTCCTATGGCTTTGGTTTTATCTGGAGCCTTACAGCAAATTATGTATGGTAACTGGGATATTTCATAGTAGGAAAGATGTTGTATGTTTACAAGCAACTATGCAGCACCCTTTTGTGAAATACTTTTGCAGAAATTGAACAGTGCTTATGTACGTATCAGTGTGTTTTTGGTTTGTTTTGTATTGTTTTTTTCACATGGACATGGAGGGGAGTCCTTTCTTGGAGTAACTGTAATACAGTTACAGCAACAAACTGTACCACTGTTATGTTCAATTGTTGGGAATATGTATATTGTAGGTTGTTTCAGGTTGACAGGTTTTTAACTATAATCGCTTACTTATTGCAGACTGGTGCATGCTAACAGTCTAATAAAAAATAACTAATAGGTGACAAGATAAGCAAGGGAGTGGCAACAGCAGAAATGTTACTATTGTTAGGGCAGATAGTTGACTTGTGTTGACTGTTTTCTAACACTGGGTAGCTTACTGTGTACTTTACAGTACTGTTACTGTTGTTTGAAAACATGTCCTGACTGTGTCATATAAACTGAACATACTACTGCAAAACCAATATCAGCCTGCACCCTTTTATTTGATTTTTGGTTAAGTTTTGATGTTTCTGATTTGTATTCATTTGTAACCTGTTGCTGATGGTACAGACTGACATAGACACTGCAAAACTTGCTTATCAAATAATAAATCCACAGAGAAGGAAGACGAGATGAGAAAGCAAATGTTCTTAAGGTGCGGCACCATATATGCAAATGTGAAACTGCCACCGTGCCAGACCAAGGCACACACAAGGCTGCCAAGCCCCACACAGGGCTTGGCAGCAAAGCAGCATACACATGCAAAATTATGAAATACACAACACAATAAGAAATACGTTAAGACAAATGCAGGTGTTAAAAACATTCGTGCTTAATGTTACAGCAGGAAACACTGAAAACATTCAATTTAATTCCAAGTAAGTCAAAGTTTTTTGTTGATTAACCATAAGAATGGAAAGTGCAGTGTGCACATCATTATGATAGCCACCTTGACAGCTAGTTTTATCTTTAATCTTCAGCTTTGATTCCGTCACACAGCAGAGACCACACAGCGAACACACCTCTCACGTGTTTTTTCTGAGAAGTGATTTTATTAAAGCTGCTGGTAACCACCTCTTCACAGTTGCCTTACTTGACTGTAGAATGATCTGGCACTTTTGTAGTATGCTTGTTCCAGCATGTAAAGACTCATGCAAACCTATTGTTTCTCTTCAATGGAAAGCAAATGTTAACAGCATAAGACTCTTTCTTCCCCTTCCAGTAAGCAGGCACTGAGCTATGTGGGTCATATTTGGCTCAGTGGATTTAAGCCCACATGTAGAAGAAGAATCTTAGAATTAGAGAAAGTAAAACCTTGACCTTCTTTTAAAATCAAAAGTATCTGTGAATGTTCTCATTCATCCAGGTCATCGTATCTCTAGGCAACAGTTTAGTCGAAAGCAACTGGACTAGTATTTGTCTATGAAGACGTTTCGCCTCTTATCCAAGCGGCTTCATCAGTTCGTAAACGCATCGGTCTGACTAGTCCTCACTAGTCTGACACCAAGTCATGTCAGACTAGTCAGCCTTGTCTTATGAAGAATGTGTGGTGCCAATTGCATTCAGTAATCCATATTTTACTGCATATCTTCGTTTTGAATTCCTAAATTCAACATATGTAATGGCCTATTGGGTTTAGGATAACAACCCTGGAGTAGGACAATTATTACAAAGTGGAGCAGACATATCATCATGAAGCATGGCATTATTAGATCAAATGTGGTGAAAGACAGACTTGTATAATACAAAAGCACATTTGTCAGGAAAGTAATTTTTGATCAGTAATGCAAGGATTAAATAAAAATATAACCACTAATGATCTCTGTTATGGTGGGGGAAAAAGCACTTAGCTTTTCTACAGTATCATAATCAAACCTCGATATCAATTATTTATTCATAATCCATTCATATTTCATAATATTTTATTAATAACACCAAACAAGAAACTGGCTTAAAGTGCTTTAAGAAAACCTAAAACAGATTGTTTTTGCTGTTTCGCTGGGTTTTTTTTTATATATAAGTTTTGGCTTATCATAAATGTTTCACTCAACAGTAGGTTCCAGACAGAATAATGGGTGTATTCACTGTCATCATATTCCGCTGAAAAGTGTTACACCCAGATGCTGAGACAGAAGCCACTTTTCAGGTTGATGTAAAGTGTCTTTCATAATACCCCTCCCACTCTGTTAAGGACAGATAAACTGACACAGGCATGCAGCTTTTCCATCATTCAGGTGCAGGAGCCATGCATCTAAGGGACTAACTTTTAAGGCAATACATCACTTGGATATAAAATGGAAAAAATACAGTTCTATCTTTTCCTGCTGCTGGTAGGTATTCACTTTTGTTTAACATTACCAACTGTTTTTAAAGTCAATGTCCATGCAACTTGTGTACATTAAACAACATATGCACGAGTTACTGTATGAGTTATAGTTGAATTATTAATCTAACTTTCACAGTAACATTTTCTGTTGATAACCACGAACTGAAAGAACAATCTATTAATGACACTGCTAGAAATTGCACAGGTAGCCGTGTGTACAATATTCTTCTTCTTTCTTTCTGTTGTTTTTTATTTGATTCTGGTGGTGAGAGTTTAGAAAGATACTGACGAACAAGTTACAAACTAAATACTGAAAAACAAATACAGCATAAGTGGGTAATGTTATGTTTGTTATCATTAGAGATTACCATCTCATCATTCATGTAATGTGATGTCTTTGCAGTGTGTGGGGGTTGATGGGTTGTCTTCAGACATTTTGCAGCGACCAAAAAGAAATTGGATCATAGATTCATTTACTATTAATGAAGGCTATGACGGACCTTACCCTTATTCACTGGGCACAGTGAGTATCTACCACAAGTCACAACACATGAATATGGCAGCAGCACCAATGACAAGATGAGGAAGGATCATTATAATTTTGCTGCTGTTGTTGATTTTCTTCAGGTTAAAGTTGAGAAGACCGTGACCTTTTTTGAGATACGTGGTCAAGGTGTTGATGAGGATCCCAAAGGCATATTACAAATCGACCACAGCACAGGGGAGATTACCGTCCATGGCCCAGTCGACTATGAGGAATACAAAGAAATCAATGTGAGTGAGTGAGTGAGTGAGTGAGTGAGTGAGTGAGTGAGTGAGTGAGTGAGTGAGTGAGCTTTAGATGTGGGACATGGTTGCTGGTGTCATTGTTTTATAATTGCTGCCTTTGTGTTACAGCTGGTGTTTCTGGCACGTGACAGAAATAGCCGTGTAATAGACACACGGCTGGGCATTGCTATAACCATACTCGATGCAAATGACCATCCTCCAATATTTGACAAAGAAGTATATACGGTCACCGTAAAGGAATCAATAGTACAAGGTACCTTATGGACTTTGAACAATTCCCTGATGTAATCTTCTCTTCAACAAGTAAAAAAGCAGTCATTCAAATGAATCAAAGCTGTTGTGAATGTCACAATGATCAAAATACTGTTTCATAAAATAAACAGCTCCTTTTGCTCTGTTACTGACAGGCACCGCCTTGATTACTATTAGAGCAACAGATGATGACACTGACGACAATCATCTGTTTAATTTACGAATAGTCTCCACCAGTTATGAATCAGAAGAACTGGAGTTCTACATAACCCAAAACACTGGTGCCCAAACTGGGACTATTTCATTTAAAGGATGTCTGGACCATGAGGTGAGATGACCTTGAAATATTAAATCTACTGGTCTTGGAACTCTCTGACTTAAATGTGAATAATATGGCCAAAGCAAATATCTTTTTTTTTTTTTTTAATGTTCATTTTGGAAAATCATTGTTCTTTAATATCTACCAGAAAGCAGAGAAACACATCATTATTGTAGAGGCCATAGACCAAGGAAAAACCCTCCAGCTCTCCAGCACCTGCACTGTCATTGTCAACATTGAAGATGGAAATAACCACGTTCCTGTGATGATAGACCGAACTGTGAGCAACTGCTTCTCTGAATCACATAGAAACAGCTGCTGACTATAGTGCAACAGCCTCTTCATAAAAAAAAATTATGTTATTTTAATCCCAGGGTCCAGGGAAAGTGAAAGAAGGCGAGAAAGATGTTCTTGTTTCACGTTTTCAAGCTAAAGACGATGACAACAAAGGTACAGCTGCCTGGAGAATAAAATATCAAATCCACGGAGACAAAGAGAACATCTACAATATCACCAATGATCCTGACACAAATGAGGGACTACTGTATGTGACACAGGTATTTTGTCTGTGAATGTTTTAGCCCCTTTGACAGACATATTTACTTACATAAGTAGAGTATTGGTTGCTGTGGATGATAATCAGCATCTTTGCTTCTTTTACAGCCTCTGGACTATGAGGAGTTTCCTAAATGGAATCTGACAATCACTTTGGAAAATGAAGTTGCCTATTATTCGTGCAAAGTGGAGAGTAAGACTAGTTCTGGTCTTTGGAAAGTGAAGACTATTACTGGTGGCAGTGTTGCCAGTTCCTTCAGTGGTGCTACCAGTAGTGGCATTTCCTTTGGAGGTGGTGTTGCCTTTGGAGGTGGCAGTGCCAGTGGCGCTGGTGGCGCTGGTGGCAGTGCTGGTGGCAGTGCTGGTGGCACTGGTGGCGCTGGTGGCACTGGTGGCGCTGGTGGCACTGGTGGTGGTTGGAGCATAAGAGGAAAGACAATGGGATTCTCCGCCTACAGTGTGATGGTGGATGTGGTGGATGTCAACGAGGCTCCAGTCTTCGACGAACCTAACAAAGTTGTACTGTTGTCTGAGAATACAGCGTCGGGACAGTATCTGGTAACATTTACAGCCAGAGACCCTGATATCCTCACTCCAACTTTGTTTACGTAAGTCATGAAGATACTATCTACATGTCCAGCTCACAGGACAATACTCAATATGAAAATGTATAACACAACGCGTATGTTTGTTTTAGATACACTAAAGGAAACGATCCAGCTGGTTGGATTGAAGTGGACTCCAAAACTGGAAAAGTAACCACAACAAAGATGATAGACCGAGAGTCATCCTTTGTGAATCAAAGTACCTACACAGTCTTAATATTCGCTGCTGACAATGGTATGACTAACTGGATTATTCACACACTATCTATGTTATAACCCCAGTTTCTATATCACATTAATGAAAATGTCCAATGCATGTTTCTGGTCACCAGGTACACCTCCAATGACAAGCACTGCAACCCTCACCATTCATGTCAAAGACGAGAATGACAATATCCCGTTCATTAACAAAACTGTAATTGATATGTGCCAGTCTGACGGACCGTCACTGTACACAATCGAACCAGTGGATCTGGATGATGATCCTTACAGTGGACCTTTCAGCTTCAGGCTCTTTGGAGACGTTGATGGCAAGTGGAGCATTGACCCTCCGCAAGGTCAGCTCCAATTGTTACAAGACCCAAGATCAGTGTCACTGCTGCCAAATCAAACTCTAAGATGACATGACACTTTCTTCTGAATACATGACATTGTCTTTTGAATATGTAGGATATTCAGTCGACCTGGTGAAAGAGAACACAGTTCTTTCTGGACACCATGAGCTGACTTTGGAAGCATCTGATGCCCAGGGTCAGACGGCTGTCTATAACCTGTCAGTTGCTGTGTGCAGCTGCTTAAACAAAGAGAAGCCAGACTGCCGCACCCGCCAAACCATTACCTCCACAGCAGGAGTAGGAGCAATTTTGATTGTGATCTTCAGCATACTATTGCTTGCAGGTAGGACACAGGTCTGATATACTTTTATTATTGCTGTTGAGAATTACTTTTTTTTTTTAGCTTTTAAGTTGAAAAAAAAAACATATAAATAATTTCTCAAAAGAAGTGGTAGTAGTGGACTGTATGATTTGACTTGTGTGTCTTTATATACCAGTTATGGTACTATTAACTGCTCTGGTGACATGTAAGAGACCCTTCAAACCAATTGCACCAATGACTGATTCAGAACAATCTTTGAGGCCGTCTAATACTGAGATGCCAGGAACTGACTGCACAGTACGTTTATTTTCATAATTACTTGTACTTATTTATGAATGTATATACATATATGTATATATACAGTACTGTGCAAAAGCTTTAGGCACTATTAGTGAAGAGAAGATGCTTTCAAAAATAATGCCATGATTGACTTCATACAAAGTAAGAGTAGTGATGTTCCCAGACTGACTCGATAATGTTGAGATCAGGACTCTGCGGGGAAGGCTACACAATCTGTTGCAGGACCCAGTGTTTATCTTGTGAATTAAAATAGTTAATTTTGGCACTGGCTGTAATTTTTGGGTCATTGTCATGCTGCAGAATAAATTTTGTGGCCAGATGGTATTGCATAATGGGTAAGAATCTAAACATCTGAAGTGCGTAAAACTTTTGCACAGTACTGTATATATACATGTATATGTGTGTGTGTGTGTGTGTGTGTGTGTGTGTGTGTGTGTGTGTGTGTGTGTGTGTGTGTGTGTGTATA
>OMNW01034509.1:0-10002 GCA_900303245.1 Selene dorsalis | reverse complement strand
TCATCTCAACAGGTGATTTTCAACGGATACACTCAGATTAAGGAACCATGTAAAACAGTCACTGTGAGTATTGTAAAAGTGCTTCAACTTCACTCATGACCACTGCACTAATTCATTGTGTTACCATCATGCAGTCATGATGACGAGTCTTGAAATGTTTTTGCAGGCAGTTCCTCAGATACAAACTATAACAGTGACTGACGCTGTCAAAGGGTACAACAGCATAAAACAAATTGAGGACGAGAGAGGGAATAACTGGGTAAACTATTGTTATTGTTATTGTTAATAATTGTTGTTATGTTAATTAATATTATAATTGCAAAAAAAACCTTTTGTCTCTCAATACACAGCAACAGACTGTAGTCACTGAAGGGATGGGATGCAAAGGAATGCTTCCACACTACAGCTCTTTGCGTTGGGTACTGAAATTATTTAAACTATTATTATTTTTCTTACTCTCATTATCATTATTATTGTTGTTGTGCTGATTTAGATTTTACAGGTCTAAATCATATTCAAACGCTGTCATTATGTAAAGTCTGATGCACTGAATTGCTTTATTTTCCAGTCAAAAGAATCAGCCATGAGAAAGAAATATCAGCAGGAACATCAGGTGCTGTAATCTACTCTGTGATCCCTTGTAACTTTGTTTTATATATTAATACAATTTAACTGTGACATTTAATGTTTGGATATCATTTAAAACGGCTGAATTCATATAAATATCTGGTTCTGATTGCAGACATGGGGAGGACGTGGTAAACAGTCACACATAAATACTATGGTCAATCGTGAAATTCTGCTCCAAATACTAAATAAGGTAATTATAATTTTGTCAGTCCTACATAGATAGATGTTTTTCTTTTCTTGTAATTTTTATGGCTAAACATTTTCTCCTTTTCTTTTCTTTCTGCTGTGTGTGATACAGAGGCTGTACTCTCTTCAGGTACCTGGAGTGGAGCTGGGTGATTACAGCCCCCTTGTGTATACTGAGGAGGGAGAGGAAAGTCACAACATGGAGCTTGATGCCATCTCCATCTCTGAAATTCCCTTTGACCCAGACATGAACCTAGACATCAGGTTTAGTAATCTGGCCTCTATCTGTATGCCCAGTGCCAGCACCAGCACCAGTGCCAGTGCCAGCGCCACTGTCAGTCAGTACAATGCCATTTCCAGTGTCAGTCAGTACAATGCTAGTTCCAGTGTCAGTCAGCATAATGCTAGTTCCAGTGTCAGTCAGTACAATGCCAGTCAGTACGATGCCAACGCTTACAGTCCAAAAACCTATGTAATGCAAACACTTCAGGCAGTACCCGTGATCCAATATGAGATCCGTGAAACTAAACTAGACAGTCCAACATAGAGTATCTGTAAAAATATAGATCATCCTGAAATGTAAATGTAAAGGTATTTGGGGCTTTTGGCATACTGTGTATGTTACCTTGTCCGTCTGACAGAATATGAACATCAGAACTAAGACATTTGTTGTACACTGTATTATCGCTGGAAATTAGCCAAAACATTTGAAAGCATGAAAATGTTTCAACAGGAACAGGAATTCTTGAATTAAACTTGAACCTACTTGAAGATAAATGAGGATAAATATCAGTTCTCATTCATGGTTTGGTAATGCATGTTGAGATATGCCATGTTTTTTTTACCATTATAAGAAAGGAGATCATATTTCGTTGAGCTCACAAAAGGAGCTTTGCTGTTGGTTACAACTATAAAGATTTTATCTGCAATAAATACAAAGCACAGAATGAGAAAAAGGAGACAACACCTCATAGCTGACAAGTAAAATGGCTACCACTTTTATTATCAGACATATCTGGTTTGTTTAGCCTTCGTATCCTGACTATTGCATATATCCAGTTAATATTGGGGTTCATTTGATTACTCTGTAAACAGCTGCACAGAGTTTGCCAAAAACAGGACAAGGCAAGCCAGGTTCAGTCAGATTGCTAAAGAGACCACTGTTTGGTGCTAAAGAACTTCAACAGTGTAACTGTTTTCAAGTCCAGTGGGTGTGAGATCAAATGTCACTCCTGTAAAGGGTCAAGCAAATCAAAGACAAGAGGTGACACAAGAGGTGGCAAATCTGTCAGAAGATGCACTTAGATGCTCACAAAAGTTTACACAAAGATTACATTTCCCTGCTCTGTGAAGAAGGCATTTTGCTACACAGCAGCACTTGTTACAAATATTATCATTACTGTGCGAACCACACAGTCCTGTGGTTATATAGTCAGGGGCATGGTAACACGGTAGTGAGGTAGCATAGCATAACAGTACTTACAATGAAAGCCAGGTTGTGAGAACCACTGAGATGTAACAAAACTTGAGTTAAAGCATTTAAGTGTTGTATGGTAAATATGGTGTTTGTTTCACTATAGTGAATTGTATTGACAAATGATACAATGGTGATGTATAGTAACAGTGGAGAAATGGGTTCCTTGGTGTCATTGTGCTATCTTGATATCTTTTTGGTTTTACTTTTTGGGGATATTTTAAGATTAAGTTTAAGAATGTCAAGTTTTTTTTTACATCTGTTGTTTTAGTATTTGTTTTATTTGCTAAGAATTTGTCATGGATTCACTTAGTTCAGTAGAAACAGTGCTGACAAATCACTCATGAGGCAAAAGGAGAGCTTTGTTTTTTATGTATGTATGTCAAAAACATGCATGTATGTCACTTTGTTAAATAAAGCACTTTGAAGGACACATGGTGGTTCAAATCAGCAACTACCAGCTTGTTGTACAGGTATATGAATGAATCTGAATTTGGTTACGTATGCACTGGTTAGATCATAAAACGTAGATCATATTATATTAAAGATGGTGTCCGGCTGTGTTATGTTTTACTTAGTATGAAACATATTATCTGCAAGTTCTCTCAAAAGTGGGCAAAGTTCAGAAATCATTTACACTGCACAAACTACTTTCTTTGTTACATTAAACTTCCACATAGGCACAGCCACTGTAACACATGCATGCAATACTAGTCCACCAGTGTGCGACATACTTTAAATTAATGTAACATTGGGCCAAACTTCTCACCATAAAACACTCCCATAACATTAAAGTTCATAAATCAATTTCCTTCTCAAATACTGACTCCTTGTGGCTATACAAAAAAAATACACCACTTGTTTCTAGGGCTGATTCCCTAATGAACAATGAAGACATTACATTAACATTATATAATGCTTTTCACCCACCATTTAATGTGGTATTTATGCTCTGTAAATAAACTTATCTAATTAATTCAAATCTGGTGTAAGTGGACATGTGGACAGTGACTACATCCCTGACTTGACTTTACTCATTCATTTTCTGTGATTTCTAAAATGTAAATGAGGTTTTAATTCTGCCTCATGGCTGTAAACAAGGCTCAGTTTTATTTGGGGGGGCACTACGTTATGAGCAAAATCCAAAATCAACTCTTACTTCTACTTTTACTTGTAACATGAATGTTTTTTTTTCAAACCAGGGAGTTTGAATTACCCACAGACTGTGTCTGTAATAACCAAAACATTGCAGGGCGGCTTCTTTCATGGTGTGGGCCTCTGTACACAAAATACAATGGGCGAGTGTATGATATCTAAACCTCAGCGACAATTTTCCTCAGATTGCTGTACATGACAGCTTCACCACCCCAGCAGCAGCGTGAGAAAGAGAAACATAATTGCTTGGTGTCTTTGGGAGAGTCACCAAAACAGTGAGTCCAATATATATTTCACTACACTACACACTATTTCACTATGAACACAGTTAATGTCATTCACCTGTCATGTTAACACAGGACACTGTGTAGGAGTTTCTGTTGGTTGCTTGGCTGACTTCGTGAGAAGAGTCTTCTCATGAAATCTTGCATTTTCTCAACCACACCTATGAAATCAGGACCACAAAAAAATATGAATACATGAAAGCAAACAGCGGCTCATTGTGATGTCACACAGTCATAAAAGACACATGACAGACAGTACGAAATATGCGACAGACGCTGTACCAACCTTCAGGTGGGGTAATTTAAAGCTGCCTATCCTGGGTGAGGTTGGCATTCATGAGCTCCACCTCCTCAGGCCACTGACGCAGAAAGGTGACATGAAGATGTCGCTCCACCACGGGCTGTTGTGTTGCAATCACAGAGCAAGCTGTGAAAATGGCACAAAAATGAACAAATGTTAACAGCACAAATGAAACTGAGATTCATGACTCAAATATGGGTACAGTGTACACATCATGGTCATATTCTGCTGTTCCTCTTGTTCTGAAAAATGCTACAGCATTAACACAGAGCCGGCAAGGCATAAGTGAACTAAGCACCTGCTTAGGGCCCCATGACCACTGTGGGGCCCCAAAGAGCAATAAACTTTTTAAAGCTATAGGGCAGGCATCCTATCCATGTCTGAAGACTGAGATCAGTTGATTAAATGAGTCAAGTCTGGTGTGCTGCTGCTTGGTTGGAACAAAGACCTGCAGCCACACCGGCCCTTTGTGGAATAGTTTGGAGATGCCTGCTATAGTGTGTAAATTCGGTCGACCCCCGAGAGAAAATCTGCGCAATTACACATTTTTTTAATTGTTGTTGTTGCACTTCAAATTGTTGTTGCACATTGCTGTGGCAGTTTATTTAAAATCAAAACGCAGATGATGTGTTTACAGTAACTGCACTGTCTATTGGTTTATTTTGTTACTTTTAGCAGGCCTAGGTGATATTCAGTATCCCACTTAGTACAATCACTTCAAATATTCAGTATAAATCAACCCTGGGCTGCACTTTTAGCTGAATTTGGTACCATTTCAGATTAAAAACCATAGATGGGTGAAAACATCCCAAAATAGGATGATGATTTGTAATGACAGATTAGAAAAATGAGGTAAATTTATAGTAGGCGTGTAATTGATCAATAATCAGTATTGGCAGTAATAGAGAGCCCCAAAATAAAATTTAGCTTTGGGCCCCCGTGGAGGCTTGGGCCAGCCGTGCACAAACAGACAGCTCCCACCTGAAGTTCCTCTCCTCAAAGACACTGTGGGTGCCAGGCTGCTAGTGAAGAGCAGGGGGGAGGGAGCAGCTGAACTCTCAGCCAACATCAGGTCACAACTCATCCCAGGCCAATTATTACATCACCTTGTGAACACACATTATAATTTTCAGTATTTCTTAAATGACAACAAACTGCAGGAGCAAAGAAACTACGAGCTGCCACAGCAACTCTCTCTAGTACGAACAGCCTCCAATTTGGTTGTCCTTTTTAAGTTTTATGAGGGGGAAAAAACACCTAACGTAATATTAGTGAAGCTGTATGAGGTCCATTAATATAAAATACGTCCCACAGCAGCCTCCATTGCAACACCAGCGCTAGGGTACGCAGGTCATCCATGGAGAGAAAGGGAGCAGCGGCAGTAGGTTTTCACTGAAGCTTTCACCTCTCAAGAATAACAGAGGAGCAGTTCAGGCCATTTCATTAACCTTCTCTACCAATTGTCTACAGGTTAATCTGTCTCAGCTTCTTTATCCACTCATCCATATGAACTATCTTTTCTTCCAGCAGTTTAGGATGTACTGATTTATGATTTAGTTATGTTTACTCATTCTAACCTAAATATATTATTATTCTTTTACTGATAGTACTACTTAGTTCTCCACAGTACATTAAAAGTCAAAGCATCTTTGCCTTAAGTGGTTGTTTTTGAAAGAAGAACTTAATGACCATAACATACATGTAGCATTTAAACCATTTGACACACATAAATAAAGGGCTTCTGGCAAATCACTCCATGACTATGTATGAGTCATTTTGTTGTGCGTAGGCTAGCACAAGTAAAGAGCAACACCAGTACACAATAAACATGCATTCTGCACACAGTAAACAAGAGTGCCATGGGGGCAGAGTAGGACAGTTGTGTTTTTAAAACTAAAACTAAAAATACAGTCCATCTGCATTGACCACACAAATAAGCCCAGTTTTCTGACAATACTACTGAATCAGGCAGATTGAGTAAGTGACATTAAAACAACTGCCACATGTCATCATTTGTACTCAGTGGAGTCTTTTAATTACCACAAAAAGTTAAATTAAAAATGTACCGTAATACAAGTTATTTAAACATGACGCCCTCTCCTGGTTAATTTGGGAATTAAAACTATAAAGCATTCATCGTATCAGTGTTCAGTCTCTGCAGTTTGAATATCCAGATTTTTCTCAGTTTCTCCTTGACATTTCATTGTGCACGACTAACTGCCAAAGACCTATTTTGTGTGATTTATTTGTCTTAAATAGCTGATCCACAATTAAAGAGTGTAAAAGTTTTCCCTAAGCATTTTACATAAAGTATGTGCAGTGTCAGTCAGAAGTTTCCCATGAATGGGTGTCCAAACTTTTGACCGGGACTGCATGTTACAACTGTACATAACGTGTGGCATAAGCTAGATAAGAAAGAAAAATATTCCAAGGAATATGCCTAAAGTTTTAATGAAACACAACAATTGAACTTTGTCTGTTTTTTATATTTATATTTATTAAATACATTCTATATCTTCCAATATAAATATACATGTAAATATACCAGTAAAACAAGGGGAAATTGTTTTAACTACCATCTAGTGAGTTTACCTTCCCCACTAGCGTGTCCTTGAAGGAAGCCATCATACAGCACTCTGAGGTGGAGGATGAGCTCCTCTGTGTTCTGTCCTGTCAGAGCTGACACAGGGATGACCCGCTCAGTGACGAGGCTCCTTAGAGTCTCTAGCTTCTCCCGAGCTTCAGGCAGGTCCATTTTATTGGCTACGATGGCCTGTGGCCGCTGGGACAGGCCGGGCTCATACTGATCCAGTTCATAACGCAAGTGTTGGAGCTGAGTCCAGGGCTCTGGAATCGACAGATCGAGAACAAAGAGGAGGAAGCGACAGCGCTCTATGTGTCGCAGGAAAGAGATGCCCAAGCCTCGGTTAAGATGGGCTCCTCGAATGATACCTGGGATGTCAGCAACTAAAATCACCAAGAATAAAAAAGGAAAGTACATGTTATTAAGTATGTCATTAAAATGATCCAAAGTGAGCCCATTAAAATTTTGTTGTAAAATAAGAAATGTTTGTCTACAACACTAACTACCTGCAACTTGCTCATGATCCCTGTAATTCACAATTCCTACATGTGGGTTGAGTGTTGTAAAAGGGTAAGCAGCCACAGCAGGCCTGGCATTTGAGATGGCTCTCAACAATGATGATTTTCCAGCATTAGGAAAGCCAACCTGATGGGACACAGATTAAAAAATCAATTGATTACATCTGTGCCCTCGAAAAGAATGAAACCAACCGAGTTATTTTCAAACATTGCACTACAAACAGATCTTTTCTTTTTACCAGTCCAGCATGAGCCATGGTGCGTAGCTCCAGCTGAAGGACCCTCTCCTCGCCAGGCATTCCTGAGGTTGCTGTCATCGGGGCACGGTTCTCATTTGACAGAAAGAATCGATTCCCCTTTCCTCCAGCCCCCCCGAATACAGCCACATACTCTTGCCCATGCTCAGAGAGGTCCACTACAGTTTGACCATGTTCCTTCACCACGGTCCCTAATGGTACCTTTGGAAATAGAAAGTCATCACAAGGTGGGACAATTGAGTAGGTTAATAACAGACAAATGACAAAAGTCTTTGTAAAAATCACATGTATGGTCAAACTTACATAAACATGTGTTGTTCTGCCATTCCGGCCGTAACAGTTCTTGCTGCCCCCTGATTGCCCATCCTCTGCCTTGTAAACAGGAACTATTTGTGCCAATGACTTGATAACCCGATCAGCTGAAAGCATACAAATAAGAAATGTAGATGGAAGCATGTTTTGATGAGACAGTATTAGAGTAATTAATAATAAGTAATTTTCCTAATATTTTGATTGCTGACTTAATCTGGTTGCATTCCAGCCAGTCTGGTGGCTAGTCCTAACAACATAATTAATATGTTGTGGAAAGACGGGATGGCAACACACACCAGTGTCAGTGCATATTCCATAAACTTACCTTTGATAATGATGCTCCCTCCATCACCTCCATTTCCTCCATCTGGCCCACCCCACTCCTTTCTTGGCTCACTGTGAAAGCAGCAGGCACCTTTACCTCCTGACCCAGCCACCAGCTTCACACTGCGATGGTCAACAAAGTGATGAGTCTATGGGTCACACCGAGGAATAATTAGACAGGGTGACACACACTTCAAAAAACAATCCTGGCAGTTCACTATCATCTACACCAGGCATATCCAAACTATTCCACAAAGGGCCATGTGGCTGCAGGTTTTCTTTCCACCCAAGCAGCATCACACCAGACTTGACTGATTTAATCAACTGATGTCAGTCTTCAGACAGTTGATTGGTCAAACTATGTGCTCCTGGTTGGTTGGAACAAAAACCTGCAGCCACACAGCCCTTTGTGGAATAGTTTAGACATGCCTGATCTACACAGTCGTACTGCAGTTCGATAATCTTTTGCCAAGAGGTGCACTGAAAATGGCAAATGATGCAACTACATGAAGACATTTGACCTTACTTATCCAGGCAGTTAGGTGATGAAAATGACAATAATTATAATGAATAACAGCAGTTTCACATATTTAAAAAAAAAACAGCAGACTGAAGAAGCAACTCAAATGCATACCAGCTTCTTTTCCGACATCTCTCTCCTCTTCTGGTTTCCTCGGACTTTAGCGCACATCGAGCAGGAGGTGGTGACATCTCTGGTGGTAGCGGTTATTCTCAGTCTCCCCAACGCCGGCACTGGAGAACTACTTTTACTGAACAGGGTCAAGTCGTTTCTTCTACATATGTATACTGAAAGTACGTCGAGAGAAAGCCACCGAGGGGCTTTAACTCTCGATAACGTGGCTAACATTGTTCTAACGAAGCTAACTAGTATGTTAGCTAACCACTTTTGAGCGATTTGTGGTGTCTATCGGGGAAAAAAACAGCTCGTAAAATATACTATTCTTTCAGGATGGACTACATTTCTTTTAAAGGTGCACACGATATACCATTGACCAATGTCATTTGCTTGAATTGTAAGACCTAAGGTAAATCCATGTTTAGTTTACATGCACTTCGAAACCCACTTGTGTCCGTAGCAACTACGGAATCCGTGAAGGGACCCTTCGTGTAAGCGATTTTTGTCTTATCTCGCCCCCTTCTGGCCTGGAGTGAGAGTGCGGCAAAAGAGTTGCTGTGCTGCCACCACCCTGCTGATTTTATGTTTACAACTATGACACCTTGACTTTTTTTTAATGAAGTCTCAATGAACAGTTTAACAAGTGACCTCTGTTCATACCATGGATGTATAAAGAGAGGTTCATACAGGGTGCGTTCAGCAAAAGTGGGGCATTTAAGTACTTCCTGTCATTCAGCAGCAAGTCATGATGGTGGGCAGGGCTGTAGCCAGAGTTTAGAAATTAGTGGGGTCCGGCGGCCTGTGTGTGTTTGTGTGTGTGTGGGATGCTGAAGGAAATTAGCCACAGTTAATAGCCATGTGATGTCAGTTGCAGGAGATGTCGCCGGAAGCATTGGAACGGATCCGCTCCCGATCCTTGTTCTGTTTCCGGGTCTGGTTCCGATCCCGGTTCTGGTCCCGGTCCCGGCTCAGGTTCCGGTCCCGGTTCAGGTCCCGGTGCCGGTCCCGGTTCTGGTTCCGGTCCCGGTTCTAGTCCCGTTGCCGGTCCCGGTTCAGGTCCCGGTACCGGTTCTGGTCCCGATTCTAGTTCCGGTGCCGGTCCCGGTTCTTGTCCCGGTGCCGGTTCTAGTCCCGGTGCCGGTCCCGGTTCTTGTCCCGGTGCCGGTCCCGGTACCGGTTCCGGTTCTGGTCCCGTTACCGGTTCCGGTCCCGATTCCAGTCCCGGTGCCGGTCCCGGTTCTGGTACCGGTTCCGGTTCTGGTCCCGGTACCGGTTCCGAAACCGGACGCTCTCGGTTCCGGGGTTGAAAATCACAGGACATGTAACAGCATCTGGACTCT
>OMNW01034508.1:5892-18243 GCA_900303245.1 Selene dorsalis | reverse complement strand
TTTGAGTATATACTGTAAGTGTAGAGAGCCAGAGCCAGAGCTGAAGTAAAAGCTAGGAGATGGAGGTACAAGCTGTTTCTACCATCAGTCCTCATGAGAAATGTCAACCTTCTTGATAACAAGTGTGATGAACTGTAGACACTCGTAAAGGACCACAGTGCATATTATGAGTCTTGTGTATTTACTGTGGATAGGGACATCACAGTGAAAGGACAAAAGGTGGAGGTCTGTTTTTTTTTTTTTTTTGGTGGTGAGACTCCAGCACTATCACAGTTAATGAGCTCCTCTCCTTCTGTGGTTTCTTGCATTGGGAGATTGTGAAACTTAAAAAAAAAAATATCATTAATGCATTCAAATTCAACTTCCTCTCTGCCACAATTGCCTGGTAAACTGCCTGGTAAAAAAAGACGCCTTTCAACAATGTTACTACAGAGATGCCACAGCATCATTACAACCAAAAGAAGCAACCTAACGTTCACCATTTCCAACCATGGTCTCAGAATTCAATGTGCTGACCCTCATCTAGACACTTCCCATTTGCCCCAGTGTGCAGAAGTTCATGGTCTGAAACTAACAGTACCACACCACCTGCATCAAGCAGGGAAGCAGTTCTGATGCCTCCATTCTGGACATTCTCCTCCTTTGAAATCCTGCCCAAGAAGATCACAAATGGGGGTGGTGATGAGGGACAACAGTGGTGGAAGCCAACACGCACGGAAAATTTAAAGACACCATAGCAACAGCTCAAAAACCCGATCACATTCTCTGGAGGACTTGGTTGTACGCCTTTAGCCAAATGGACAAAATATAGGAATAGGCAAGTTCCACTGACCCCAGTAACCCTGCAAGACAAAAGTGTTCTACTGTACAGACCCCAGGTCCAGATGCTCTGCTATTTTGTACAAACATACACACCTGTCACATTGTGGCAACTCTCTCCTTAATATGCCCATGAATGGATCAGGCTGGGCCTGGCTCAGACAGAACGTGCATGGGCTCAGGTTGGCTCAGCCTGGGTCTTTTAGATCCAATCTAAGCTGGGATTTCTCAGAGGATAAAAGGTAATCATTTAATATTTTATTCTTGTGTGTTTGTTTGTATTTTGGTGCATTTGTTTTGTAGGATGGTAAAGTACTTTTAAAAATGTGACTTCCATTTATTATCACACTAATTTCCTTATATCTTTCCTCTGTGTGACATTCCATGCAGGAGCCTTTCCAGTTCACAGTTAGTGATAGTATTGCTCTGGACTATCAGAGTGACAATTACTCTTTCTTAAAATGAGTGCCCCTGTAGAGTTCTCTGGACTGAACTAATAGTTGTTATGACTGACAGAATAAGCGAAACAAACGCTGCTGATAATGATGAGCTATATGTTCAGCCTCTCTGGACCTTATACTGAATATTCAGATGGGAAACAATACAAATACACACTGATCTCACTGACCTCACACACAAGCTCTGGTATGCACATACACACTCTAACACATGCGTACACATACACAAGGGGAAACTTATTAGGTTATTATCTTTCCGCACCATAAAATAGGAATAACTTAAAGTGCTGCTGCAATTAATAACCCAACTATAAATCTGAATATTCCCCATGAATATTATTCTATATTACACACACACACACACACAGTGATCAGCAGGGTGTATGGGAGCAGGGAGAATGATAAAGCCATCAAAGAATGTTCTGGATGAAGTGAGCCAAACGTGAATGTGTGTATCAGAGCATGTGAGTGCATGTGTGTGCGAATAGGTCCCATCAGAGTGTGTTCTGCATGGTAGCTTTATGCATCAACACACTGATGCATTCTCCATCTCCATGCTGAGGGGTCATTCCCAGTCATATGTGCTGGATGCACTGGTTAAATCAATGCTCTACCCGCTAACCTCCAAAACGGACACACACGCACATGGCTGTCATCTGGTATGACCTTTCTGCCCATTACCAGAACAATACACGCACACAAACACACATGCACACATACCACGCACACATAGAGACACAGAGTGGGAGATACAGATATTCTTCATTATTCTTGGAAATTACTTCAACTAACAAACAAAACCTGCCTTTGATCTGGGTCTTTTGACCTCATCTTGTGGACCACCTGCCTGCAACATTAATAATCCTTCATCCATAAGCACCTACAGTTGGATACTGTGGTGTTTATTCATTTTTATGAACCTACTTTGTAGAAATCATTCTTCTAAGTTCAGCCGAGTGATTTTTGCTCAAGGTCCTTTTTTATTGTCATTTAAAATCTTACAGCTCCAACAGAGCCCAATCCCACAGAACCGCTGTACTATGTCCACTATCCAGTCAATCTTCAATTATTCACATACATAGAGGTAAGTAAATAATGTCAACATGACAACAAATGTAAGCAAAAAAACATCAAACAATAAACAAGGAAGAAAAAAAGCAAAAGCAAATACATCAATAAGAATTATATATAATAATACACAATCAATCCAACAAGACCACAGTAGCAGCAGCATCCCTCCCTCCCATATAAACCTGCATGTTACCATACAATAATAGAAGCATTATAGCAGATTTTCTCCAGTATCAAATTGTGTATAAAGTCTTAAATCCGTTGGAGAAAATGGATCCTACCACTTAAACAGCAGGAGATGCAAAAGCTATCAAGTCTTTACCCAATAACTAACATGCATCTTGTTTATCCTGCAACACATGAGGAGAAATTTCTGGATGTGGGATTCTTAAAACATTATGCATTAGACAGCATGGGGTGATTTGAAAATTTTGGAATTTCATTAAAAATATGAAATTTAAATTGTTCATTTACAAAAGCAGATCCTTTGCTGTCCTTGTCTACACATTGTTTTTGTGATGTATGAATAGCAGAAAGGATCAAAAAACACCACTTACTCTGTAACAATGTATTGTATTTTGAAAGATTTGTTTTAACATCCATTCTAATGGCTGGGTTCCATGAGGGTGTAATCCTTACAGCAGCAGCCTGGGTCCAAGTCCAAATTTTCTGCTATATCAAGCACACAGGAAAGAACTTGCTTTAAAATATACTGTAACGCTGGGTTAGTTAAGTGATTGAGGATAACATTTTTTGCATTTTTGCTTTATTTTGCGAAAAATTCTAAAAACATATTTTCACTGTCAGCACAGATTACGTGTACATTGACTGGCTCTGAAAAGATAAATATCTTTTCATAATTACATCCAAAACACAAAGTGTACAAAAAGAGAGCCTGAACCACATAATCTCCTAACACACACTTAACCACCTGTTGCACTCAGATGTGCCAAATTTAGTTTCTCCTTCTCTCACACACACACACACACACAGTGCTGACAGCAGTTTATGTGTTATTTTATGTCCTCACTTTCTTTGTTGTTTCTCTCTCTCTCTCTCTCGCTCTCTCTCTCTCTCTCTCTGTCTTTATGCCTTTGTCCCCTCTCAAACACCAACACTCTCCTCCAGCCTGGCTTCAATTCCCCCTGAACAGATACCATCAGAGGAGAAGGGAGGAGAATGGTTTCACTGTCACACACACACACACACACACACACACACGCATCATAGCCATTCAGTAATTTGACAGATGTGGAAGGACAATAAAACAGTTTGTAATGGGGGTTATATGATTTCAAATACTATCTATTAGCCTGGATAGGCCTGTCAGGTGTATATACAGTATGTGTGTGTGTGTTTTTTGGGGGGGCTGGCAGAGAGAATATAGAGCTGAACATCTAAATCACAGTACACACACACACACACACACACACACACACACACACACACAGTGACAGCACAAGTCCAAACTTGATACCAGTACTGTGAATTTATTATTAAAACACCCCATTTGGTTTATGCTGAACATGTCCTCTGGTGTCCAAATAATTCAGTATTAGTCTCATCTGTCCAAAGACCATTATTCCAGAAGTCCTGGTCTTTGTGTACATTCTCTCTGGCAAACTTCAGTCAGGCCTTCATGTTTCTCTTAGACCTCTTCTGGAGAGACAGTTACATTTGTGCAGTCTCTTTCTGATTGTAGGGGCATGCACTTTCATTTCAACAGAAGCAAGAGCCTGCTGTAGGTGCCACTTCTCTTAGCATCTTGCAATCTGCTCTCATGGTGAGCTAGCTCAGACGGCCAGACCTGGGCATGTTGGCAGTTGTTTTAACTGTCCTCCATTTGTAGACTTTTTTCCAGACATTGGAATGACTGATCTCACACAGTTTTCAGATCTGATGTTTAAATACCTTGCCAGACTCATAAGCTGCTACAGTTCACTTCATTCTGAAGGCCTCAGGAAGCTCTTTTGATCTCAACATGGTATTCCCTCTCAACAGTCAGAAGACTGAATGTCTGAGGTTTAAATAGGGCAAACTTCCTTCAAAAAGCTAAGTAACAATGTTCTGAGTGATTTTAACCATTTTAAGTGGGAATAAATGTGGCGGTGTCCTGACCTATTCCTCACCATCAATAGCATTTTTTTCCCACACATTTTACCTACAGATACACACACAGAAACACTCATGTTAATGCAGTATACACAATGTATTATTTATTTATTTCAGTTGTTCAATCCAAATAGTGAAACTCATGTTATATAGATTTATTACACACAGAATGAAATATTTCATGTCTTTATTTCTTTTAATTGTAATGATTATGTCTTATATTTAATGAAAACCCCAATGTTAGAATATAGTGAAAAAGTTCAGTATTGCATCTAATGATGTCACACTCTAATCAGCTAATGAACTCCAAACACCTGCAAAGGTTTCCTGAGCCTTTAAATGTTCTCTGTCTGGTTCAGTAGCTGCACTATCATGGAGAAGACTGCTGACCTCTGTCAAATTTTACTTTATTGAGATGCACCTGTACATGAGAGATCGAGTTGAAATGAGGAAGGGAGCACATTCCCTGAAGCACCAGAATGTAGCGAAGCACATATTTAAAGTCCATGTATCGGTATGCAAACACTTATCTCCTCTTCCTGGCTTTTGGTGCAGTCAGTTTGTTTTGGCAGGGTGATGGGATCTGCAGATGTTCTTCAGCAGAGCTGTGGCAAACCTCCACATGGATGGTACCACTCCGTTTGTCTTGAAAATAGCAGACAGAGAACATCAAGGGTCAATGCTCTCTGCAAAAGGGTGAATATACTTTTTATAACATGCTTGGAGGATAATTAAAGTATTCACAGGGGAACAAAACAACCAATAGCTGAACTCCACTTCTGTCTCCCCACTTCTACTCAGTTCTACCCTTCTTTTTGGGGGCTGCCCCTCTTTGTCCTCAACACTCATTGGGTCTCATTCATGAAATGTCAGTAAATCTGTGTGTAGATTTGCACATAAAAGCCCACGCTACCAAAAACCTACTCTGGATGCATGAACGCTGCGGGATTCTCAGATTTGATCATAAGCACGTTTTTAAGATCATGAATGCCAACTCATCTAAATTGACATTGTGCTCCTGGTGATCAGCATTTAGCATAGATCCCTGCCCATGAATAGCCATTGACATCTTGTCAACCTGCAACCTGGTGCAAAGAATGAAATGGAGTTAAAGTGGAAAGTGGAGTTACGAAAACTATTTTGTTTTCTTCTGTTAGTAGCAACACACTTTGCATCGCACATCAGGTGCACACGTATGTAAAGACAGTTGATTTTTTTTAGAAGTATATTTTTGGGTCTTTTTGTCTTTAATTTACAGGATGGTTGAGAGAGACAAGAAATGTGGAGGCAGAGAGAGGGGGTGACATGCAGCAAAGGGCCATCAGATTCGGGATTCGAACCGGGGCCGGCTGCAGCAAGCACTGTAGCCTCTGCATATGGGGTGGCTGCTCAACCCACTGAGCTATACGGCACCCCGTACAGAAAGTTTTTTCAGTTAATATTATGCAAACTCATCATCAGATGGAGCCTTGATGTGTGCAGTCTATGGTACCAATGACATGGTTCATTTTGGTAATAGTGTAAAAGCCCTGCTTCACTTCCACTTGTCGTTGTGCACCTGCAAATATGCGGAAATGGCATTAATATTATTATTATCATCATCATCATTATTATTATTAACTAATTTAGCTAAATGTGTTACATTTCTAATCTTTTGTCTTTTGTTTCAAAGGAATCTGCATGTACAACACAGAGTCCAACACTCTAATTTCCAGTAATCCCGATAAATATTTCTGTGCATTCCTACAAGTTTTCCTACAAGCAGTCAGGAGCAGGTGTAGATTTTGTCAGTAGCTATGAAAAAATTGGAGCAACTAAAACAGTGATGCACGTAAATTTCCCTCTGCGAACACACATGCACACACAAACTGGTTCTTCTCACATTTCATGAATAGACCCAATATGTTCTCATTGCCCCATTCAGAGAAATGAATGTGGTGCTGTGGTGTGATGACAGATGAAGCCATCCCTCTGACGTTTTGAAAATGAAAATTTAAAAACAGAATCGCTAAAAACATAAATGTTTTTAAAACCTATGAACAAATTTGTGGCTTTTCTTAATACTCTGATAGCCTGTAATGGCCTGTTTAAATTTCTCCTCTATATTCACCATACTATTACAGCAGTTAAAAAAGCAATTAATATGTCATCATCATGGTCAACCTATAGTCACTAGATCTTAAAATGCTGCATATTTCACAAAAAATATACAAGGAAGGTCATCCTGTTTGATGGTCACATGACGTGGACACAGGTCAGTAGAAAGGAATTGGAAAAAAAAGTGAGCATCTCACTACTACATTTAGCACTGTGGACCAGTTTTGCTGCAATTGTGATTTGTTCACTGCAGGTCAACTCAGTCATAGTGTTAACAAATTATTTTTAATTTAATTTAATTTAATTTCCTCAGTTCTTTAATGTTAAACTTTGTTTTCCTTTGAGCTTCTTAAAAGCGTGTTAGTGGGAAAATAAAGTGTGTATAAAGAGTGTTGAGTTACCAATAACTAACACATATCATAATTACTTAAGCCACATTTTTTTTTTTTTTAATCTGAGGCAGTTACATAAGAGTTTTGATCCAGCAGAAACATTCAGTGGAGGCAAGACAGAAATTGGGGCTCATCTGGGGGAGCTCAGTGGTGACCAAATGGGGAAAAACAAACCATAAGCATCAGCAGCTCAGATAGCTTTTAGATGGAATAAAAAGCTGGAGGCAAGCAGAGAGGATAGAAGACATATCAACATGGACAGAGAAAATAAAAGAGCTGTGGAAAAACAGAGCAGTGTTTGCAGAATCCAATTGAGCTGACACTTTTTCAACCACATACCATTTTTTGTTGTTTACAGCTTTATGAGTGGCTGACCCCAGAGTGTCTGTGTTTTCATGGGTGTGCGCGTATGGCTGAGTGGCTGACCTGTGTGTGTGCGTGTGTGTGTGCGTCATTGAGGTTGATAGATGCTGACAGCTGTGGAGAATCACTTTCCTGTTGGTAAAATACCATATTGACCCTGTTGGCCCGGTGTAGGCAGAGGTTAACTTCACTGAAGCCTAGTAGGCAGAGTGGGGATGACATTGAGTTGAAGACTGCACTTGAACCCATAACTTCACATTGACCCACACGGTGCCACACATCTGCCACCATAAAGCCCACTCCTAGAGGGCTTAGGCAGCGGGGCTCAACCTGTGGCAGCCATGTTTGTGAGATCTGCATTTCAGGTCAGACAACAACAAAATTGAGGAGAATGAAATTAAACTAGTCGAACTGAACAGAGGTTAAAGACGTGGCTGAAACAGGAAACACATTCTTTCAACTTGCTCAGCTGCCCATTTTTTCCAAAGCTGATAGTAAATCATTACATTAGTTCAATTCAATACATTTCAATAAACCAATTTAAAAAAATGTGAAAATGGCAACACATGTTGTTCATCACACTTTGTTAGAAGTCACAGTAATCACAGTAGATCAAATAACATTAGCAACTGATGATGATTAGTGTGCACAAAGGGGTGAATTGCAGAGTGACCTTGCAGGATAGCAACAGCTCACTACCACTCTTCACTGTGCTCTGTCCCACTGTTTCTGAAATGATCTGAGACTGAATGTTTTATCTGAAACTTTTCCCACATAGGAATAACATGGCAACAACATCCACTCTACACATAGATGATTGTATATAAATATAAATTGTATATAATTGTAAAACTGTGTTAAAATGTAATCAAATATATTAATGGTATAAAAATCTAAATCTGTAACAGCATTTAACACATATTTAATAATTATTGTATATTGATAGTTGATATTCTAATATTTTGCTTGGACAACAACATGTTTTTTTATACATGTGAATAAAGCTATTTAAACCTTAAATTAAAATAATATACAGAACACTGAAGAAATAACCGTAACACTGCTCTGCAGACAGTTCTTTCTTGTGGCCACTTGTCTACAGTGAAAAATCCCCAGCAGTCCAAGGCTCTTTTTCCCATAGACCACAATAAACTGTTGACAAAAGACCTCCAGCTGTAAAAACAGTCAATTGTATGTATTGTAAATATATTTTTTAAAATCTTTCTTACAGAGGAACTATGCAAGTCTGGTTTTCCTCAGTTTTTCTAACCCTCCTCCGGGCCATGTTGATTTGTCTTCAACGAAGCTGGTGAAAAAGCAATCCATGGAGCGGTGGATAACATTATATAACATGTAACAGCTTATATAACATGATGTGACAATGTGTATATTTGTGTAGTCTGAACTAAACAAAAGATTACAGGTTAAGTGGCGTGTTTGTGTGGCAGCGCTGCTGAGATGAGAGCTGGGACACCAGGTCAGAGGAACTGATGTTGTAAGGTTGGTTTTCAGCCAAGAGACAATAGGTGGAAGGCAGAGAGCCTCCATTCTCCCTGTAACAAGTTACAGGTCATGTATGTAACCATCACAATTACTCTGAAGCTGTTTAATTAAGGTAAAAAATGTAGCATAGTTCCTCTTTAAAGTCTTTCAATCCTCAGATAACCCCAGAAAAGTCACAACTGTGTGTGTGAGTGTGTGCATTCTAAAGCGTGGAACGAGGATGTTAGTAGGAAAATTGAATGAACACCAGAAAGGTTTTCATTTAACACATAAAGGTATTTTGATTCAGTGATTAGTAGCTGTTTTTAGTGACCTGTTAGCCTCTGCTCTCAAATGTGACTGTTTTTTAACTGATAAATTACTGTAGCAGCGTCGAGGCGGGAGCAGCTGGCAACACAAATTAAACTCTCCTGCAGGCCGGATCATCTCATCACTTGATGGTCGACCGCAGCTCCAAAAGGCCACACCTTCGAAGACCATGTTCTCTGAAGGATATGGCAGCTGAGTGGAGTCTGAATTACTTCATCAGCTCATTCACTGATCGCTTGTCTATTCTTCTGCTTCTTTCTGTTGGTCATACCTCTGTGAAGACCTTCATCCAGCCTGCTCTCAGTCTGTAGGATCATGTTCAATAATGTTTCTGAAGCAGACAGGGTTGCCGGTTCCAGACCGGTTGCTGGGAACACGTCCTCTCCATCTACGTCTGAGGGTCCACTGAGGGGACTCGGCTCCTCGGTGGTAATGGAAACTGTGCCGGGCAGCTCCCAGGTGTCATGTGTGTAACCCTGTATCCAAGGTGCTGCTGGCTTCAAACACATCAAGGTGTCAGCTAGTGGTGCTGGAGTGAAACAGCCAGCCAGTGACAGGCTGCTGTGGGGCCACTTTAACTCATGTTTCTGCTCACTTGTGTTTGGCCGCCCTGACTTAATAACAAGGTGAGTAATGGCAGGGCTTTGCTCTGCTGCAGGTCTCACACAGGCCCACAAAGGCTGCTGCTGCATGTGTGTGCATGACCTTACTGAGATGGTTAATACTGTGGTGTTTGCTGGATATTGGTGTTGGTAGTGGTGTGTGTGTGTGTGTAGTTTGAAGGGTTATTCACCAAGAGAGAGCAGGCTGTTACTTAAAACAACTGGAGCAAATCTCTCTCTCTCTCCCTCTCTCCCTCTCTCCCTCTCTCTGTCACCATACAAACCCACAGCTGATTGGTGGATATTAGTTAAATTTTCTTTGTGTCTTAGCAGCACCCTGACAGGGTTGGCAGGGCAGGACTGTGTGTGTGGGGTCAGTCATGCTCCATCACCCAAAGTGACCACAGGGCCACAGGGGGTGTGTCCTTTACCACATTCTCTCTCTATTTCCCACCCTGCTCTACTTCCTTCTTTGTATCCATCCCTCCTTCATGTGTCCTCTCTTATAACAGAGACTGAATCAGTCAGTTAGTTTAACATGTAATCATCACCTCTGCGCAGGTGTGGCCAGTGAAAAAAACACATGTCATGTGTCACATGTCACACAGTGGCCTGAAAGTTTTCCCTCCACTCAGGATCCATTAACTGCGTATTTTCATCCACGCTGTCCCTCAGTGACAGGCAGACAGCGCTCAGAGGTGAGGACATACGTTTTCAGTCACTTCTTCTGTTGCTAGATAAAGGATGAATAAGCTGTATTTGCAACACAATCTTAGTGTTGCAAATACCGGCAGTGTTAGTGTTAGTGTTGCCAAACCAGCAAAAAGAGATTTCAAAAAAGCCGTGGTTTGTGCTGTAAAAAATAAACATCACAGGTGCCTACACTATTAAGATGCAGTGATCAGAAATCAGGATACTGGTATTTATAATGTATGATTCTGCGTGCATGTAAACGAAGAATCCCAAATATGATCATAAACTGGATATTGCTCATAACTGGGAAACTCAAGTCCATGTAAACACACTGTATGACACATATATATCCCTATATCAAGAGAGAAAATATCCTGTACTGTATATCACCTACATGGGGTTTACATTCAAACAAATAAAATTTGAAAATGTTTGATAATGTTTATAAAATTATAAACATAGATCCCTTATTACCATTAGTGTAACTCAGTAGAGAATTGGGTCCATTTATATTATTTTATTTTCCTAGAGTTAAAGAAACATCAATCTCTCAGAGTAATTTTTCACACACTCGGTCCTTATTGGTTACATTACATAAGAAAGAGTAAGTTCCACCCTCTTCACACAAGAGTTAGGCTGTATTCATGTGGTGTCCGAAAACATCTCAGCAACTCTGAGAAAAATTCTGGTACACAAGTTTCTGACTTGGCTTGATGTTGATGTCACTTTCACAGACAAATGGCAGAAAAAAGAGAATGTTTGGTCAATGGTAATAAACTTTTTATTATTTCATGTATTGTAAATCATTTTTTTGCTGATTTATGTGTAATATGGTATAGCCTACCGTTAGTTGCTGTCTACGTAGAGTGACCTGGATTAACTACAAATGTTACTGATTAGCATAAACATGTCAGGTAAAACAATATTCTAGTGGTTATAGGGAATGTACAGGTGTAACAATGGATAATCACTAATATAAAGCTTCAAAACTGTTTCAGCATTCTTGGATAGCAACATGGCTGGGATGTTGGTCTCAGCCAAGCCATCACCCAGACACTATAAAAGAGATGGGGACCTCGTGCTTTATGTAGATGAAGCTTAAACAATCAATTTAAGCATCAACCTGTTGTTTATATGCTCTGAGCATTAAGACTTGCCAACTCGGGAAAACGGATCTTCCGACACCACATGAATGCAGCATTAGAGTGCAGAGTCAAAAGTCAATCACAAGTCGAGAAAACGGTGGTTGTTAACACAGTTATCAGCACAGAATAACCATTGAAAATGTACTTACCTGAGGTAGAGAGCTGGTTGAGGATCTGTGAGTCAGGAGTAATACCACTTTGGCAGTGCCTTGGTGAGTTGCTCAAGTTAGCTAGTGCATCAGGGCGTACGACACAGACGTTCGAGAGCGACACAAAGACACGTTCACAAGGGACACAACACTGCATTGAGTAGCACGTTCAGTGAACGTGAGCCCTCAGCCCTGAATGACAGTATGTCCAGTGACATACTTGCAATGAGAGTCTCAGCCACCAGATTCGTGAGTGATTCACGGACCACACGGCAGTTCCACTGTCGGCCTGCACGCTCGCTGCAGAGCTTAACTTGAACTGAGAAAGGAACGACAGGAACAGGAAATGATTCTGTTCAGTTCGTTCACTCAAACAATTTGTTCCTTTGAATGAAAGGTTCGCGAACGACACAATGCTTTTAGAGAGTGATGACGTGTGCTCTGTGGTGGAGGACAGGGAGCTGCTTGTCAGCTTCCTATGAGATGTTTTGTTGACACGCCGATTGCATATTTGCTATGTTAATTTTTGCCCTGAAGTGATGATGTGATTTATTTTTCTCCTGGTAAAGTGACATGTAAAACCTCTCCTCTCCTCTTCTCCTCTCCTCTCCTCTCCTCTCCTCTCCTCTTCTCCTCTC
>OMNW01034507.1:3605-27001 GCA_900303245.1 Selene dorsalis | reverse complement strand
TGGAGCCCTATCCTCTCCTCTCCTCTCCTCTCACACATTTTGAACTGTCATTATTTGTTGCACCTTGTAGTTTGGCCTTGGTGTCTTACTCTCTCTGTGTTTCCACAGATCTCTCCAGAGCTCCATCTCTCTGCACCAACCGCCTCCTGCATCACCTCCTTTCTCCTGCTGTTGAACCAGCCTGCCCTCCCTGCTTGTGACCCAGTCTACCATGCAGTAGTCCCATTACGCTGGCCTTCTCTCCCTGCCTCTCCTGCCCATCAGAAGCTGCCTTCATCAGCTCTTGTTAACTATTTCCATGTTTTCCCATACTCTGTGTTGTAAACTGTTTTCTTGTCTGTATACAACATCTATTGCACGTCTGCCCGTCCTGGGTGAGGGATCCCTCCTCTGTTGCTCACCCTGAGGTTTCTTCTGTTTTTTCCCTGTTAAAGGGTTTTCTTGGGAGTTTTTCCTCAGTCGATGTGAGGGTCTAAGGGCAGAGGATGTTGTCATGACGCTGTGTAAAGCTCTTTGAGACAAACTGTTTGTAAAAATGGGCTATACAATTAAAATTGCCTCGCCTTGCCTTTGCCTGGCTCCTAAAATAAACTGGACATTATATACCCAACATGCCCTTTTCTCATTTAGCATGGCTGGGTGCTTGCTGTTTTGCTTGTAGGACAAGCCAAGTCTTATTTTGTTACTAGTCACACTAACACAAGTGGAATACCCCTGATACTCCAAAAATACCGCACAGATGTTGTGGGACCACCACACAAAGATGGATTGTTTTCAGAAGATCAATACAGTACATTAGCATGTACATAGTCTTTGTGTATTTGTATGTGAATATGCACATACATTACCTCGATAGCCACTGTCCACAGTATTAGCTGTGTCTCTGAGGCAGGGAAGTAAGCCTTGACTTGTGGAGACATGCCAATCAGTGCAAAGTTGGTCACAACAGCAATCACACTCATGGCCTCAAAGGCGAGCTGGACACAGAGTTAGAGAGAGAAGGTAACAGTCAGTCATTTGTTTCACAAGGACAATAAAGGACCTTTTTAAGTTAAGTTTTTAAGTTCATGTTTAAGTTTTTTTTTTCCAGAAATGGAAACCAGCTGGGCATGGTGTTAAGAAGGTCTTAATTAACAGTTCAAATCAGAAAAGCATGTTTGAAATAAAACTTAGAGGAGAATATTACTCTCATCTACAGTGTAGTTGGACAATGTTTTAGATAGAATTAGATTTATTCATTTACCAGACTTAACATCACTAAGGGCTTCAGTGCGTTATGAGACCTTGGCTGAATTCAGTAATTTAAAGGAAATCAGTTAAAACAATACAGACGGATGTCCGTGTTCTTTAGCACTCATTCCACCATCAGGTAAACACAGACAAGAACACCCTGGAGTCTGAGACTGTCCTGTAGGTTGGGGATGGTGATGCCAGCCCAGATTGCTCGGATGTATGCAGTCACAGAGAAGGAGAGTAAGGCTGTATGACTGAGTTCATGTAGATGGAGAAGAGAAGTTACTCTAAAGATAGCATTAGAGACTGAATTTGACTCAAGCTAAATTAGGTAGTGACAACGCTTGTGACAGCTCTGTCACTGCAGGAATGTGATGGGTGGAGATAAGCTGTCTTGATCTGGCTGCACTATATAAGAAAGCCTAGCCAGTGTATATTTAGTCACATGGTGATGGACTGAGTTAAGCTTTAATTTTATCTAGATTTCATTCTTTCAAGGGTGCCAGCCAGGATGTGAAGTATCATTCACCTACACCCAGTACATGAAATGCAAATTGCAAGACGGAACACACCAGTTGAGTTTAAATAATAATAATAATAAAAAAACTATACTAGAAAAGAGCAATGCAAAGAAACAGAATCTTCCAAAGATTTTAACAGTCCAACCACAAAATTTCTCAGAATCAACATAAAAAATCCAACACAAATTTCCACAGTGGGTTAAGATGCTCTTTAAAGTCTTCCCTTCCCAAGATTGTGACAGGTAGCGAGTGGAGGTCAGTGAACATCTGAGTGACATTTGCTCTTGCCTAGGCTGATTGAGGACCTGATTAATGGCATATTACTGCATTCTTAACCATCTGCAATAGTTTCACTGCACAGGGCAAACGGTAAAGTTGTGCAAAGAGGTAAGACCTGATCTCTCTGACTTTGTATAGAGGATAGTGGCACGTCTAAGAAATGGATGCAACATGATTAGAGAAGAAGAGCTGGTCATCAAACATTAACTCACAAACCTGGTTGGGTTGGGAGATGAAGGTGATTTTAATATTGTTATTTATGAGGAGACTGATTAGCCAGAATGATTAAATTCAGACTTTGAAGTTGAAGGTGGAGTACCTATATCAGTGATATGTCCAAGACAAGCCAAGCTCTGTGGTATGTGCAGCACAGTGGCAACGAAGCAGCAAGGAGGGGAAGCTAATTTTCAGCCTTCATGTATGAATGAATGAATGAACTAATAACACTATATTGATCTTGAACAAGGAAATGTGAGAGTTATGTTAAACTGAAACAAGGAAAAGCTATAATAGTGTTTTATTTACAGTACAATGGAAATGTATCGCTGAGCAAATACCAAGAAATGAGCTGCAGTCTCTTGGCTTCACATATACGCAACGGGACTGAACTTGAAAATACTTCGGTGCCAGTGCATTAAAAATGGCTGTCAATCAAAAAGGGATTCCGCCTGTATACCTTTTGGTTTATGCTTCTGCAACAACTCCAGGCCGTAACTATGCCAGTGCCTCGATGCTGTCATGCATCTTTGGAAGGTCTGTGTTGAGGGAATACGTTGCTGTGCAATTCACTGCCATTAACAATCGGCTAGCGGACCAATCACAGCCCATGCAGGCTGTGTTGCCTCACTGCATAGATACAATTTTTTGGAGGTGCACATCAGACTACAGTGTAGGGGTTCACAGTGCTGCAGAGTGTTCCATGGTGGTACGCCATTGACTTCACGCAGTAGCATAAATCAGCTTTTAGACAGATCCTCCAATCATCATGCACTAGCCCAGCATCCTGGCCTGCCCACTGCTCCATTCATTCCCAGAGTCTGTGTGTGGGACAAAATCGCAGCATTTATCAAATGACCATCTAGTTTCGCTGCAGTGAAAAAAATGATTCTATGCCACCCCATTAACGTCCACGGATGCTGAGCTTCAACAAGTTTAAAGCACTGTGATGCTCTGGGAAGGGATGAGAAGAAAATCGTATCAGTCGACTGGTGATAAGTAGGTGATTGTGAACGAACTTGTTAAAGCTGAACGTGTTCTAACCTAGTGCATTTTTACATTTTAGAAAAAGTAGGGCGTTCTTTGTCTTTTAGCCTTTAAATAGGTGAAGCTTTGGTTTCATCTGCATTTAAACTTGCAGACATATCTCACCTGCCAGACTCCTATGTTTGCTGCTGGGTCAGAGAAAGGTCGTTTGAACACATGGCACATCTTGAAGGCATCAGAGTAAACCTCAGTGATGTTGTTCAATACCACCAGGACAGCAGCCAGGGGGTAGACACAGGAGAAGAGACTGACATAACCAAACAGCAAGAAGAGTTCCAGGTAGTCATCAAATGTTCCCTGAGAGACGCAGAGAATATCACAGGGACAAGGATCTTTATAGAAAAACAAATTGAGACTTGATAATCAAGTCCCTGAAATTGACTGATAAATGATCATGTGCACCTACCAAGTATGTGCTCATTTCAGCCTCTAGTCGGACCTGTTCAACCAGAGGAAGCTCTTTGTCTTCCAGAGTTCTTCTCTTCTGGACCTTGCGGATCATCTTCTTATTACGTCTCCTCTGGAGCCAATAGGGCAGGAAGGCCTCCATTAACTGATTCAAAATCTGACTCGTGATCAACAGGGTGGCCAGACTCTACATGCCAATGAGAACAGTGACAAAAGAGACAACAAAGAGCAGATGGAGTGAGGAAACAGGGAAAAACAAGGGAACAAGCCACAAAAGGAAGATGGGTAAGACAGAACACAGGGACAAAGAGAGATACAGTGTAATTTAAAGAGGGAAATAATAAATCAAGGATGGGCGAAGGTAATAAAAGAAAAAGGAAAGAAGAAAGTGGAAGCAAAATGAGAACAAATCAAGTAAAGAAATGAAGACACAAATGAAATATGGAAGATTGAACAAAGGAAGATTGGATGGATGAGGGGCCTACCTGTCTGAGCAACACCATGTCGTGCATAACAAAGGCAATGTAAAACAACGAGGCGAAACAGTTGAAGAAGTTGAACTGCAGAGGAAAGTCAAGTTAGCAATGATAACTATGAGTACTAAAAAGACAAGTTCAGTCTGATCACTGAAGAGTGAAATTAGCAATATTTTGCAAAAAGTTATTTGTACTCACGACTAATACTTTGAGGACCAAGTGATTCTGATATGTAGACTCCAGCCTATGATTCTCTAGATGCACAGAAATGAATATACATTTGGAGCATGTCATATAAAACAAATGATTGGCAGTTCTTTCTATGACCCACATCACTTGTCCTCCCTGATCATACAGAATACAGTAAAACCTTCAGTCTTTCCGTCTTCACATCCACAGTGGGTAGGTGCTTTGATTGCACAGACTGGTCAGGGTTAACAGGGACGACTGACAATATTGATGAGCTAACTGATGTTCTGGCTACATCTCCTTGAGTGGAGACTATTCACACAAAGTTGGGCAGGTTATTCCCCAATAACAAACTATGTATGTCAGCAGGAAAATCCAGGTATAAAGACAAAAGTGAAGTTGAGCTAGCAAGTAATAATTTAAAGAAAACCTGGCATTGCATGAAACACATGAGTGGATCCTATAAACAAGGTGAGGACTGGCCTTTCTGTGGTCAGTTCTGACATGCAACTGGCTGATGAGCTACATGGTTTTTATGCAAGATTTCATGTTCATGATTTCACTGTTCGATCTCCCAGTTCTATCTCTTGATATTTAAAATGTTGACCAACTTTTCTGTAGTCATGTGCTGAAAACCTGCAGTGAGCAGATGAGATACAACTTTAATTTTATAACCTCATTATCATCCAGCAACAGAAAGTCCAACTTATGGAAACACTCCATCATTGTCACTGCTGCAAAGACTAAAACCCCTCAACACTCTCATTTGATGTAGAATTGCAACTTTAAATGCTATAAAATATTTATGTGATTTTTTTTATTTACACACATCATTTGTATGATGTATTTTATAATATATGGTAGCATAATACAATATATTTTCTTTTATTTGTATTAGCTCTGTGGGATGAAGGAACAATTTTTTGCACCTGTGTTACATAGGAACACTAAGTCATGTAAGTTAGATAGAAAGAGTAGAAAAAGCTAATATAGTGGGTGGGTTACTGGGATCAAAGGCAGAATTTTTGAATTCCTTGTTCTTGTAACATTGTAAACTTATACATATCTACACTTTGAAAATAAAAGGTCATTATGAGAAACAAGCAACAGATGAATTCTGCTTGATAAATGCCTTAAATTATAAATTGATTGATTATTGAAAATACAACTCACCCCACTCTGTGAGGAACTCTGCAGCATACCTGTAGATCAGGTTCATAACTTCTATGACCACAGCATAGATAATACTGGGGATGAACAGCAGTACACCAGTCCAGAATGTGGGCTCCTCATCATGCACTGTGAGAGCCCATCCCTCCATTAGAAAGTAGATCATCATCACATAGAGGGATAGGTAGAGGCAGAGCAGCACAAAGGGCACAGACACAAGGTAGATCCGCAGCTGTCTCTTGACGTTGGGGTAGAGAGGCTCCTCACGACCTGTTACCGGGTTGAACCCAAGGACACCGTGGAAACCGGGCCGAGGCTCTTCAAAGGCCTTCTTCCTGCTCAGTGTGCCCCATTGGTAGGCTAGAGAAGCACTGCACCGCTTCCACAACTGGTGACGGAAAAGTGTCATTAATCTTGTTGCATTATCTCTTTTATTTATTATTTAATTCATTTTTTTTTATTATTCAATAATCAAGTTCCTTCTTAAAGGAGTTATTTGTTACACCACTGCCAATAGCTAACGTTAGCATCAGTAAGTGTTTACTTAACATTCTTGCCAATCAGACATTGATGCATTTACAATGCAAGAGGTCATAAGCTGTTTAAAGGAAACTACCTGTTATTACAGAACACTTCCACCTCAGACTGATAGTACTGCACCTCAAGGTGTCACTCAGAAAATATCAGGGCAATCTGATGAAGCATTTCAGAAGAAAGGCCCCCTAAATTTTGTACTTTGAACTATGAGCCCTCTAACTCCACATTGATATTAATCATAAGTTTACTTTTTCCACAGACTAACATCAAAATGTTGATATGTAGGTCATCATTAGGTATTACATATCTGGAACATGATGGATCAGACAATCATGTGTGACTCTGTATTTGTAACACTACAAAGAAACATGCCAATCAAACAAACATACTTTTACTTTCTATTCTATATGTAAATCTAAATGGGGGTGACCCCGGATAGTTGACGAATGACCTGTTGTTGTTATCTTATGCCAACTCAAGAATTAAATTAGTTTTTCCTGCGTTTTAGCTCTTTTCTCTGGAGCGGAAAAAGACGCAAATGACATCATGAATCAATGAAGGAAAAAAAAATGATTCGACGATTAGTCGACTACAGGCAAAATCTGACGAATTAGATTTGACTATGAAAAATTAGTCAAAGACACCCATAACTCTAAATATGTAATGATACATTTAATCATAGAATATTAGACCAAATGATGATTTTGCAGTTTGGAACATTATTTCACCTCTTTTTGACATTTTCGTTTCCCGAATATTATTTGAAACATTAAAATGTCTACATTAGTTTTATGGTGTATATAAAATCAATCTAATTTGATGTGGGCTCAAAAATGAGTGTCTCTTCTTTGAACCAAAAGAAAAGGATGCCATAGAAACAGAGGCAAAACCACATTTGATATTGGTGTTTGTTTCCACCTCTGGAGACGGCTGCTGGTTGTTTTGTCTAAACTTGTAGGTGACGAGCTTTAATGCGAACGTTAGCTACAACATGAGGCAGCAGCAGTAAATCGAACAAATAGCTCCTTTAAGCCTTTTGGGTAGGCATGGGCAAGTATGAGATTTTGACGGTATGATAACCTTGAGCAAAAATATCAGGGTTTCACAGTATAGCAGTATTGTAATTACAGGTCTGAAAATATGTTGTTTTGTTTAGGTTAAAAAAAAAAAACTTTTTTTTTTAAAACCCAGTTTTTTCTTTTTGAATAATATATAGAATATTTGGATCATTAGTAAATGTGTACCAAGTTAAAATAAATAATTGTATTCTTCTAAATAAAATCAAAATCAAAGCAGTTGAGAGGCTGTTTTTTGGATACGAGAAGTTTTCATGTAGACACCCAAAATGGATCTTTTGGGAAACAATGTTGTCACAGCCTCACCTCTCTAACCAGTAACCTGAGCCTGAAACTAAATACTCTACGGGACGGATTGTAACAACAACAACAACAACAACAACAACATCAGCTGACTACTGTCGGACCCAGCAGTAGTCAGCCGATGTTGTTACTGTACCTGAAACGTGTCCGTTAAATCGGTATGGATCAGCATATTTGCACTGGCATGACTCCCAGTCAACATTTAGTCGATAATGTTTGGAGTGTGAATACAGCGCATGAGCTTTCCACATCTTCTCTTCTGTTGTTGGTGTGTTTGTGTGGCAGCCTTACAGTCTATGCTTCGGCTGCACACGACCTGAGGGATTTCTGACCTGCACTTTCTCTCTCTGACAAGACATAAACAACAGCTCATACCACAGGAACGGTGGGATGAAAAATGTTTTGTGGTTTTGAAACCGTGACTTTTTCATACCATGGTATACCTTAAACCCAGTAACCGGCCCATGCCTACTTTTGGGTTGTTTGTTTTTTTAAACTGACTCTATGAGTCTGGTCTGTAAATAAGAAAAAGTTAATCTCATTACCTCAAGCATAACTGTACACCAGACCACGTTAAACACAGCAAAGATCACGTATTTATCGTAGCCCTCCCAGTCAAACAGATAGTAAGGCAACCCAATAAGGGCCATGGGCACCAGGGCGAAGGTGAAGTACTCCAGGAAGCCAAAGTAAAAGGCCTGGCCCTCACCAAAGTAGTGTCTGATATTATCTGGGGAGATGGGACAAAGAGGAAACAAGTGGGTAGGTGAAATAACAGAGCATTTCAGTCAAAAATATAGCAAAAAAGAAAAAAATAAAATAAACCGAAGAGAAAAACAACAGAAGAAAAACCATTCAGTACAACCCTGACCTAGAAGGCAAATGAGGCATTGCCATAAGGATGTTGAAGGACCAAAAATCTTTTAGTAATTGAATAATGTAGATTATGAATTCACAAACGATGCCTATTCTTCCACTTACCAAGAGGCTGAAGGGACAACTTCACCTTTTTGTACCAGGAAAAAGACAATCTTTTCAGTTCCTCCTTCTCATGGAGAGGAAACAGCTGGATCAGGATCCCTTTGGACTGAAGTCTGCGGACTGGGGTGGGAATAAAACAGTACATTTGTATGTTGTAAGTTTGCTTCAATACCACAATCACACTAACTGACTAATTTAATTACCTAAATCATGGTTAGCTGAACTGTTGCACACATTATATTCTAACTGTATATTAGAGCATGAAACGGGCCTTAACACTCAGACCCGAACCGGCCCGAGCCCGAGAGAACTCGGCCCGTACCTGACCCGGCCCTTAATGATTGACAGCTTCATAGAGCCCGAACCCGTTTGCAACCCGAGATTTTTCAAATGTGCGCATATCAAAGCAGTCAACAATGAGTCATTTACTGGCTCGACCAACACGAATTCGCCACGGGCTAATCTCCGTTGAACTTCTTCTACATCCATTTTGCATCTATGCCATGCCTGTAGATCGAACGTAGATCAGCCCACACGATCGCGTATTTGCCGCGCATCGGTTTTAAACCCGAGCCCGAGCCAGGCCCGATTGAAATATTGAAATTAGAGCCCGACCCGGCCCGAACCCGGCAGCTCCTGTCTGGGCCCGTCGGGTTCGGGCTAATATTCCTAACTCTACTGTATATCATATGGAACTTTCTAAACTAAACAAATATGCATCTTAATTTTCTTAATTCAGACAGAAGCATTTAGAATAGCCACAAAAGCTCACCATCTCATCTGCCATTTAATGAGTGCAATATTTGTTGATAAGGGTAACATTCTGCTTTTCCCTTATCTCACTGTGGGAATATTTCACTTTTGTTTCCATACTACTACTACAGCCACAGAGAGACAGGCAGAGAAATGAGTTTGAGTATGTAAATCCATTCATGAGATGAAACTGAAGAAAAAAATGTTTGTTAAGGGAAAAAAAAAAAAAGATTCAGGATTCAGTGTTACTCTTTATAAATTATTCTCTATGTGTGAAACAATTACTCCTGTCATTAATTGGTATGGTTTAGAAACACCATTTGGTTTCATGCTCTTCATTCACAGCAGAATTGAACCATCATTTTCATTCTAGGTTAACTGATTGATTCTTCAACCTTTGACACCAATCAATCACCAAGAAAAAACCATCATGAAAAATGCACATGCAAGTTTCAAGGGTCCAAGGTGACATCTTTATATAATCTTCACCTTCTGTGGCTCACATGTGTCTGCAACCTTACTGCTGCTGCAGCTCTTATATTTTGTCTGTATCATTTAGAGATTCAGCCTGGACATATAGCGGAGGGTGTCTCCACTTCAGCTGGGAAATGTATGCATTAAAAGAAGCCTAGACACCAAATGTCTAGATCACGTGAGGCAGCTTCAAGGTATGACACACTGCACACATCCCACATCTCTCATATGGCACCGTTTCCACTCTAACCCATGAATGTGGTCACCAAAAGAACACAAAGATGTTCCAGAGTCACCACACACAGACCACACAACCTGAGTGTTTCCTGATCTCCAATGGCTTTGTCTCCATCAAATCCTCAAGAGTTTCCATACACACTACTCACAAAAAGTTAGGGTTATTGGGCTTTTGGATGAAATTTGAGAAAGCACCTAAAATGCACTATAACGTTTACAAGTGAATTTAATTTGACCTTCTCTAAACTTTTGAATGCACATGTCCAACTGTTCAATGTTTCAGTACTTATGACAAAACATGCTTTTTTCTAACAAGGAGATTAACCGCAAAAATCACAACTGTGAATCGACCACTAAATGTGCTGGTTCAATGACAGTTTGTATTGAAACAGTCCTCTTCATCATGCTGTTCACATTCTGACATTATGAGACCAAGACCACACCTGGCAATCCATCAACAGAACTGGTCATTGCAAGAGAGGTTTCAAATGGGATGTTGTCAGAGGGAAGTGTCCATTGAGCTTAAAGTGTCACAAAGTGTCATCAGCAGGTTGAACAGAGACACAGAGAGACTGCGAGAGTCACAGAAAGGCGGAGGAGTGGACATCCTTTAGCCACATGACAACTTATTGACACAGGGACATCTTTTGTTGTGGTATACCTACCACTGTTGTAAGCTTTTGTTTCAATACATTGTCTGAGATGAAGAAATTGCTAATCCATACTTCTACTTCATGATATAATATCACTGTAGCATCAACTTTTTACATGTTTCCTCAATTTCACCTGAAAGTCGGATATCCCTAACTTTTTGGGTCTCATTCATTAAATGTGAGCAAAAAAAAAATAACTTTCAATATGACACCTTTTGGTCTTTGGTCCTCAAGCCTTTTTCAAGCAGAGATTACAAATCTCTGTGTGCAGGATACCCTTTTTTCTTTCTTTTCTTACGGATTCATGCCCCCACGCACCTGTCCCCAAAAGCCTTTTTTAGGTGTGCATCAGCCTTCACACTTTAAAGTAATACAATAATAAATGCTTTTATTCTGAAATGGAGATGTGTGGTGTGAAGGTTCTTCCGTTAGTGTATTGTTGATGTTAATTTGTTACAAAGAATCTTCTTGTTGCTAGGTAACAGATCTTTTACATTTCCTTCTTTCTTTTATATAGCTTTTTTTCTTCCTCGTAACTGTTCAGTGTTTATAATTAATCAGTAAATATGCTCAGCCTTTATGAGATGAGGTGGTGATTGTTTTTTCATGAAGCTCCATTTTAAGACAACTTTTTTTTGGTGCAGAAACCTGGGATTTCAAGACTGAAAGACCGTGAACATTGCCGAAGTTGGAAGCTCACGTTGACTACCGTTAGTAGTGCCACTACGAACGGATGAAACAGAAACAAAAGACAATATGCATCCCCAACAACAAAACTGTTGACTGGTATGGAAGAGGAGGTGAGGAAAGGTGGGCCCGACTGTGACAAAGGAGAATGGAGGCTCTCTGTCTTCTACCTGGCGTCTCTTGGCTGAAAACCAACCTTGCAACATCAGTGCAGCACTTGCCTGCCGACCTGGTGTCCCAGCTCTCGTCTCTGCGCACAGCAACACAAACGCGCCCCTTAACCCGTAATCTTTTGTTTATGACAGTTAAGACTACACAAATATACACATTGTAACATCATATACTGTATGCTATATAACATTATCCAGCGCTCCATGGATTGCTTTTTCGCCAGCCTCAACAAAAACAAATGCACATGGCCCAGAGGAGGGTTGGCAAAACAGTGGAAAAGCATAGTTCCTCTTTAATAGACTTGGACAAAGGCATCGTGGGTGAAACACTGAGGGATGCACTGGAGGCACGAATATTCAGGACTGCATAATCACACTGAAAGCCTGGGCCACTAGGATCATTCAGACGGTGCGGGACCCTGTGAGTGAGCGAATGAGTGATGCAAGCTCTGGCTCAGTAAGATCAGAAAGCAGACAAACTGCTAAACTGCCAAAGCTGGTGATTGAAAAATATGACTAAGTGAGCCATTAGCAATAGTTCTGGTCCTAGTATGAAACGGCTATTCACAAGAACGGCGCACTATGTAAGAGAGAGAAATTCACCAACCTGAGATCCTATCTGACTGGAACAGCAGCAAGAGCTGTAGCAGGACTAATCATGACTGATAGGGATTGTCATGCAGCAGTGGAACTTCTTCAGAACCATTTTGGAAGAAAAGACATTGTAATTAGTGCATCAAATGCTGTAGCACTAAGACAACTGTATGATGAATGTGAAACACAGATCCGCAGCCTGGAATCTATCTATCTGCCTGTAGGGCTGCCCCAAAATAGTCGACCAAGAAGTCATTAGTCGACCAGAATTTCATTGGTCAATTGGTCGCAGAAAAAAAACAAACATTTGGAGCTGTGTCTGTGTCAAAATTAACTTAAAATCTATATGACTGAACTGTTTATGGAAGGCTAGGGGGCTTTTAATTTGAAGGGCCAGATACAGGAAGTTGTGACACTCACTCCCTCTCAGTTTTTTTGGGATCATTTTGAGAAGAAAACAGTCCCAAGAAGGTGACTGACCTAATTTAAATTTTTATGTTATGTTGATGCTACTCTCCATTGTTGTGTTTACTTTTGGAATGACAGCCTATATTTTTCATTTAAGTGTTTTAGATTATTATAGAGCTATTTATTTGTTGTCCACATTCTAAAAAGAAAATATCTTTATCTTTTAATTTAGTTTTAAAGGCTGTATTTTTGTTTTGTTACAAAGTTATTGTGTTACATCAAGTTCATACGCTGTGTGATGCGTTGAAATAAATAATCAGATTAGTCTCCTTGCTGATTTTTCTGACACATTCAGAATTAGAATCTGAAATAATTTGCCGGTGTCAGGCAGTTGACTTCGTGCACGACTGCACGCACTTGTGAAATTGATAGTTTTAAGGCTCATAATATATAAGTTATTCAGTCTCCGAGGCTGTTACAAGTTCATAAGCATTACTGGGTCTGGGTTGTTGTTATCTCTTCCAACATGACAATGAACAAAAAAATATAGGTCGCTCCTAGTGAAGAACGACCTCCAGAGGACCAAAGTGAATGTTATTGACTGGCCTGCACAAGGCCCTGATTTGAATCCCATTGAAAATCTGTTTGGTGGACTGAAGACCAAGGTCCATGTTAGAAGGCCATCAAATCTGGAGGAGCTCGAGCAACGTCATAAATCTCTCGTTCTGTTCCATACAATCAATGGTCCAAGTAGAACAACTGTAAAAGACCTGGAGCTGATAAACTAAATGCTAGCAAAAATAACAATACAGTAAACGGCGACTCTTGACATGCTTCGTTCTGAAACAAACAACACGTGTGTTGTTTGTTTCTAAGAAAGCAAAGAAAGCGGAAGCGATAAGTGGAATCGTTAAGCAGGCATGCACACAATCCCAAGGAACTGATCCACTGGGCACCGGTTCTGAAAAAGGGCCAGTTCTTGATTCCCACCTGTGTGATAGTGTGATGGTGATGAACAAATGTTCATCAGGCGGTAGGATGTTGTAAATATTTCTTTGAGGTAAAGGTTAAAGTAATACAATAACAAATGCTTTTATTCTGAAATAGAGATGTGTTTTGTTGTCTTCTGTTAGTGTATTGTTAAGACGTTATGTTGTTACAAATAATTTTCTGGTTGCTAGGTTATGGTAGACGTTTTGTTTTTCTTCCTTGTAATTGTTCAGTGTTTATAATAATCAGTAAATTTCCTTGGCCTGAATGAGACACAGTGGTGATTGTTTTTTTCATGAAGCTCCACTTTTAAGACAAAATGTAACACACACACACACAGATACACAGACACGTAGACACTCACTAATTGATTTCCCAGGGTAGAGCTTGACCTGGGTGTATCCTGGGACATGAGTCTCATCTCTAGCTCTCAGTGTGTCCAGCTCATGTTTAATGATGTATTGACACTCAGCCATACTGAGGAAGTTGTCTCCATCCCCTGTAGACAGAAAGACCATCAGCAAACACACAGCTCAGTGGGGTCAGTCTCTTTACAATGACATCAGTTTGTCCTAAAACTTAAGTTAATTTTACTGCTGCTCTGTTGATTCCACTACCATGGTTAGAAACTGGCTCCATGACGGACATCAATCATGAGCAAGATTTTAAAGTGGAAACTAGAGATAATTTTTATTAATTCTATAAAATGTCAAACATTTACTCATCTGGCATATTCTTTTATCAAAGGCAGGGTTTGAGTGGTTTTGGTTTACACTGATATCAAAACAGATATCAAACAGATATCAAACAGATATCAAACAGATATCAAACAGAGAAAAGCAGCAAATCCTCACATCAGAATGAAGAGATTTTTTTTCTTGAAAATAGTTGATTAGTATCAGATTAAAGGGATTAATTGGTTGTTAAAATACTCTCTAGTTGATTCTCTGTTGCCCACTTGTCTAAAGCTCTCAAACCAAAGCACGCACCTGCTCCTAGACCTTACCCTTAAAGTCTTTGAAGTTGTGTCTGTTAACACAGGTGAAGGCCCTCATAGACCCATCACTGAACTCCTTGAAAAGACCCACATCCTCAGCACCAGACAGCAGCCTCTGCTGGGATGCCCCTACCAGGAAGATGTTGGGGTTTTCCTTCTCCTGAGCCATGACTCCAGGGCCCAGCTTCTCCACAAGCAGCTCAGCACCTTCGGAAAATAAAACTGAATGTAATTATCAAATGACAGTAGAACAGAGGGGGAGAACTCTGAGTGCAATACCTCCATTCTGCTGTTGGTCTGTTATCCTGCTCAGCAGCCATTCACTGGCCTCCTCCTTCGTTTCTGAGGCCAGCTCCAGCACCACCAGAGGAGTGAACCTGGAGCCACTGTGGTCGACTGACTGCATAATGGGCACCTGAACAGGCAGTCAGAGAAATAACCACAGAAAACATCTGAGGATCAACCAATGAAAACATCCATGGATATACACTTATATTTTATGATATACTATATACACAGTATAGTGTGTGTGTGTGTGTGTGTGTGCTCATTTCCTTCCTTGCTATGATATTTTTAGTGTCTTGTCTAATACAAAGCCACATCTGTGTCTGCGTCACACTTATTGAAAATGCATGTAAAAAGCTACATTTGTGGTGCCATAAATTCACATGTAGGATATTTTAATCCCTGAAAGCAGTGTTGAATAGTCACAGCTGCGTTTACACTGTGAGCACCATGCAGGAGTGAGAGCGCTCAATCAACACTGCTTGGAGCTTTGACTTTAAATATTGTTGATAACCTTTACAGAAACCACACACAGACACTGAGTGAACAATCTGACCAGGGCAAGTCAAACAGCTGCTAACACAGGTTACCAGCAAATATGTAAGGCATGCAGTGAAAGTGTCATTCAGATATTCAACCAGAGTAAATGTTCATGGCTGAGCTGTTATTTCCTATTTGCATGAACTTTAGTGTCTTACAACTATTGTCATCTGTATATTGCAATTGATTTTTTTTATTTTTTTAATCACCAGGTTGGATCTATGGACCCTTTCTCACATTTCAACCTGCCACATGCCAGTAGTAGTGTCTCAGCAAATCATGACAAAGAGTCAAGATGAGCAGTAACACAGATTAAAGCAGATAAGCATCGCCCCGGGTTCGTTAATTACTGTAGAAGGTAGATAAAGGAACAACTTAGCACTGAGGTGCGTTGATTTCCTTTAATTCTACAGCAAAGCATGAGCAGCGTTTAGCAGCATCGGGTAATGAAGAACGAACTCATAAACGTACACATACATTTACACAGAAAAGCCCTTCATTTAATAACGCAAACAACTGCACCGGGATTACTATTCTTGTATGGACGTGGAGAGTCTTACGTAGCAGACGTAGCAAAGGAAACACGCATTGCAACCATTTCAGTCACTTGCAGAATGAGTCAACACAAAACTACGGCTTACAAAACCTAATGTTTTAAAAGCGGAAACGTCCCGCCCTTGTGTTACCTGAAGGTGACAAAATGATTCAGTATTCGAAGTCACAGCTGTCATTTACAAACTTACCAAAGTTCTCTCCTTTGCTGAGCAGCTTGTTTAGGTATTTGACAGCTCGGCTGCTTCCGCTTCACGCGCAGAGGAGGCCGGGTGCGTTTGTTTTGTCGAAGAGACGAGAAGAGAAGCTGTCGTAAGCGAGGAAACGAAGCGTCGCCGACGTATCGCCACTCGGCGTAGTTACCCTGGATGACAAAACAAACGTCCCAATCGCTGACGTATATCAGGAATCACTGAGGCCACGTGACCACGGAAAGCAACAGAGGAGTGTTGTGACAGTATGGCCGAGCAGGAGAAGACGACAGGCGGAGGGTAAGTACTTTTAGTAGTAGTAGTAGTAGTAGTAGTAGTAGTAGTAGTGGAAGTGTTGTAGGCGCTCAGTGTAGGTGACAACAATACTTACTGCGTCAGTTCTGTAGGTACAGGTTAAACACGTTGTCAACAGACCGGCACCACCTTAAAATCAAAGTTAGTAAACAACGAAACTTTGACAGGACGGAGAAACATACGACACAACTCAGTGTTTATGTACCGTAGATTAGGGTTTTGAGCAGGTGCCCCTTTAACAGCTCTGTATTGAAAGTGTGTGGCGGTGATATGTGTACTGTGCTGACAACAGTTTAAATCTACTCTGTCATCTGTCAGTCAGAGGTTTGTCTGACTCTGCTCTGGGTTGCTCTTCAGGGTTGTTCAGAGAATGCTGGCTGTTGCTGGAGCTGACGGCCTGGCCAGCAGTGTCTGGGGTTATGTGGACACCACTTTAAAGTAAGTTTGAAAGTTTGCATGGAAAATGTTAAAAATGTAAATGTTCCTCTCATCTATAGTTTACAGAAGACCAACATGGAGGACAAATAATACATGTTCTCCAAACCCCTTTTTGTTGTCATGATCATTCAGGGTCACTTGTTCTTTCTGTTGTTGATGCAGAACCACATGAAAACAAAGTGTTAAATTTTCTCTGTTTAGCTTGAATCTTAATTTAAACACATGTAGACTAGGACATGTGACATCACAACTAGTTTGGAGTAAATGGTCCAGCTTGTTCACTATGGGGTGGAGAGCCTTTAACCACTCAGCCCCCCCACTTCTGGAGCTCTCTGCTACAGGGCACAAGACAGTCTGACTCAATCACCTCTTTTAAATCCTGTTTGAAAACTCATCTCTTCTGACTGACATATGCACTTTAACTTTGGACTGGAAAGACCACACTGCCACATAGTTGCACTTTGATATTGTTTTATGTATTAGGATTGTTATGTTTACACTTTTGTCGACTGTTTTTATTTTGTCTCTGTACGGGGCCCTTAAGTGTTGTGAAAGGCGCCTTTTAAACAAAATGTGTTATTATTAATCATAATTATTATTATTAGGATCCAACTAACAAAAGTGTGAGGGGGGAACCTCAAAGCCTCTGTCATTTGTACAAATGTTCTGTAAATTAGACATGGCAGTGTGTGCAACAGTAAGAAACCAGCAATATTGCACATTCATAGATAAGTAGTTTTAATAAGAGAGAGGCAAGGCAAGGCAATTTTATTTGTATAGCCCATTTTAACAAGCAGTTTGTCTCAAAGGGCTTTACACAGCATCATGATAACATCCTCTGCCCTTAGACCCTCACATCGACTGAGGAAAAACTCCCAAGAAAACCCTTCAACAGGGAAAAAAAAGAAAGAGAGAAGGTCATGTAACATTGAGAGCATTTAAAACATGGCATTCAGGGATCTTTAAACATACGGTCCTGTACATAACAGTGGTTTATGACTCCCCTGAGCCAGTTTTTTATGCAGTAACACATTTTTAAATTAATGAGCTGGTATTTCAAAGAATTACTTTCCAGCAGTCACATGATACACTTCCCAGCATCTGTCAAATGTAGTTTTTTTTAATTTGTTTGTTTAGTTTTGTTTTAAATATCCTCTGTTAGTAATTCATTGTGTAAACTTATGCCTGAAATTAATCTAAGCACTGCAACAAATCATACCTTCAAGGATATTACTGCATTATACTGAGAGACCTTTCTAATGTTTTGTCAAGAGTAGACCACTGTTGTACTTAGACAAACTGTGCTGGTTATGACAGTGTTGTTCTCCTACAGTCATCAAATATGACAATACATCAACATAATAATACAGGAAATGTGTTGAAATATAGGGCAGTTTGGCTTCAGCACATGCTGCTCATTTGCAGAAATGTTTCACTTCTGTTCAGTAAGCAATGGAGCAAATGAGTTCACGAAGTGAGATTACTGACATGAAGTTTAGATGATGCAGACACAGCCATGGTCCTGATGCCAGTGACATGAAGGGGAGAAGGAGGAGGAGGCTGCAGCATGTGTGTATGAGTGAAAGTTCATTCAGTTGTTATAAGTTCAGGGGGTTACAGAGGGATATACAGTGGAGGAAATAAGTGTTCAACAGAATTTTTTTTATTCAACATATTTCTATTACACCTGTTCACATAAAATTTAGACCAGACATTGGTATAAACTCAATAAAATTACACTAAATAAACCAGGCGTGTCAAACTCATTTTAGTTCACGCACCACATACAGTGCAATTTCATCTCAAGTGGGCCACACCAGTAAAATAATAGCATATTAACCTAAAAAGAACGAGAAACTTCTTGTGCAAATATCATCATATTATCATAAATCACACGGATGGCGCGGTGATTCCCAATAAACATGATTGATGTAAGTGTCTTTACTGTTACTCCCCTCAAGGGACTGCAGTGCCTTGTAAAATAATTAAAAAAATATTTAAAACATCATAAATGATAAGAAAACTAGTCTAATTTAAATCATGTAATATTATACAACAGCAGAACAGAAAAAATGCAATAATCGATTATTTTGCACAAGTGTCAGCTCAGCGGCACAGTGGTGCAGTGGTTAGCACTGTCGCCTCACAGCAAGAGGGTTCTTGCTGGCGGCTGGGGCCCTTCTGTGTGGAGTTTGCATGTTCTCCCTGTGCATGTGTGGGTTCTCTCCAGGTACTCCGGCTTCCTCCCACAGACCAAAGACATGCAGGTTAGGTTAACTGGTGACTCTAAATTGCCCATAGGTGTGAATGGGAGTGTGGATGGTTGTCAGTTTGTAAATGAGGCGGCCCATTGTTCCAGAAGTCCTGTGCTGTGTCTTAATTTGAATACTTGCCATGAGTACACTGTCATGTAGCATACTTAGTGCACGAATTTCAACAGTTTGTGTTGAATACTGTCAAATTGAATACTGTCATTGTGCACTTACTAACGAACGCAATAGTTGCCAATGTCTTCTTTTTTTTTTGGACCGCTATTATCGCCCGTCAACACATCTACCAGCTTGTTTTGTTTGTAGCAATAATGAATGCCTTACTCATACTTTTTTTTTTTTTTTTTTCTTGTGTGCACCACCTGTTTAATGCGAGGTGGAGATTACGCCGCCGCTGTGTCAGCCGGCTTTTCTTACTGGCAGAAAACACTGGCCTGCCGGTATGTTGATTTACACATTATATTCCTCTGTGGCCAAGACGGCAATCATTGAGGGTGGGAAGTGTGCATCAGTCCACTCTCAACTTTTTGACTGTTATGAGTGCACCATCTGAGCACTTGCAGTACACTGCATTTTGACACACTTGTCAGTGTGAACGCACTTACATTCTCAAAATAGTTAGTGTAAGTATGGAAGTATTCAGATTGAGACACAGCACTGGTCTTTGTCTATGTTTTCTCTGGCAAACTTCAGTCTGGCCTTCATGTTTCTCTTATAGCAAAGGTTTCCTCCTTTGCACACCTCACATGCAAGTTACTGTTGGAGCAAAAACAAAGGTCCAAAAATGGGCCAATTGTGATCAAGGACCGTTTATTTTCCAACATTAAATGATACAAAACCAATGTTCCAAAAAGTGTTCAACTGGTTACCTCACATTTTCCTTTAAATCTAATGTGATTTGTCCAAAAATAACGGTGTAATCTTTCTTCAATAAAGGCCCTGCCCCATCTGGGTGAGGCCTCTTCGTTTCTCCCTTTTGCATGGTCCGCACTAAGTTTTCCCATTACGTCTGATTCCATTATTTCTTATCTAAAACTAGGTTGTTTTTTTAAAAAATATTTCATATAAATGTCAATTATTTTTGATATATTGGTCAAAACAAATGTCCACCTGCTCTGGTCAGAACCAGTGTTTTCTGGTTCCAGTCCTTCTTATCTTTCCTTAATGAGGTGTGTGATGCACACCTCCCTATTTCATAGTACTTTGTGAAAACACTCCCACAAGAGGTTAAATACCTGGTTCTTTCTCCACTGTGTGTCAGACTAGTGGGGACTAGTCAGGCCGATGCGTTACGAACTGATGAAGCCGCTTGGATAAGAGGCGAAATGTCTTCCCAGACAAATACAAGTCCAGTTGCTTTCGATTAAATTGTTGCCTAGAGATATGATGACCTGGATGAATGAGAACATTCACAGATATTGAATTTTGTACATTTTGTCTGCTGCCACACACCCCCCATGTCCCTGCAGACCCCTTAAACACCTCAGTGCAGAGTCCAGCAGTTTCTACAATGTACAGATGCTTTGAGTGGCATGCTGCAAGCCCCCCTCACACACAGCATGGGCCTGTTCTTTGCTGCTTGCAGCTTTAGGTTATATGTTTTTGTCTATACTGTAAACCATAGTTACATACCTCATTGACACCAGGTCCGATCTGTGATTCTGTGTGTGTAGGTGGTGCTGGATCCCTCGCTGGTTGCCATCATGGTGTCCCACCTCTCAGAGCCAGCTCCAGTTTGCAGAGGACATGATGCTGAGATGTGAGTATCCATACTGTCTATGTTTGTATGAAAAGGTGTCTGGTGTTTCAGCTTCTTTCTCTCATTGCTCCCTTCACTTTCTCTACAGGTGTAGGCAGTCCTTTATCCAAACAGCATATTCCCATCTCCTCTGGAAACCAGCTGTGGACCCTGACCTTAAGTAGTGATAGTGTCAAAGACAGGACCCCCGTGGTTCTGCTCCATGGGTTTGGATCTGGCGTGGGACTTTGGGCTCAGAATCTGGATGTTCTTAGTCAGCACCGACCTGTCTTTGCTCTGGACCTGCTGGGCTTTGGCCAAAGCAGCAGACCTGTGTTCTCCTCAGAGGCCAAGGATGCTGAGGACCAGTTTGTGGAGTCTATAGAGCAATGGAGAGCAAAAGTGGGTCTGGAGTCCATGATCCTCCTGGGACACAACCTGGGAGGATACCTTTCTGTGTCATACTCAATTAAACATCCAGTCAGGTGAGTGCAGATCATGTACCTCCTCTTCTTTTACTATAGGATAGTGTTGTTTTTCATTTCATTTGGTGTGATAAACTGTCTCAACCAGGGTTTCCCTGGGTTTTTTTGAGACCAAGGTGGCAAAGGCCTCAGGGGGGAGGGCTCCATCTCTATTAAATATAAAAGGAAGCTCCCACATGGTTAGTATTTTCTCCTCTCTATTAAATATGAAAGGAGGCTGAAAATCACAGGACATGTCTTTTCTGATTATACAAGTCAGAGGTCCTGAAATGTGTGTTTCTCTTGGAGGCAACATCTTTTCACATACGGGCTTCCCTCACCTTTCAAACGAGACAGTAGGAGAGACACAGCCTAAGGGAGAACTGGGATCTGTAAGAAGCAGGTCCGTGTAGCTGCGCACTGCGGACGTGCTGGAAAAAACAAGCACTTCGCAGTGAATGCACACTGCCATGGCATGGTTTTGGGTTGTTAGCGCGCATGATGCACGTCTACATTGAAAGTGACCGCAAAAGACACTACATCTAAATGGTCCCCATGTACAGATGCTTTAACCAAGGTGGAGGCCAAAATCACCAAGGCGGCCAGCCTTGGTCTTAGATAGGCATAAACCTGAAATATGCGCTTCATATGTATGCTGGTGGTGGGCACTTTTGGCCTGTTTGACTTGACAGCTGCCCCAAGCCAATGCTGTGTATGCTGTTCCCAAGACAACTGTTGTAGCTTAGTCCAAGACTCAAGTCTTAGACTCTACTTACATTTTCTATATATATTCTCTTTTAGTGGGTAAAAAAGGAGCTTACTCATGTGGAAACAGAGGGTATATTTTTCTGCTAATGGCAATACTTGCTAACTTCAGCCAGCAGTACTGTTTCCTTTCTGCCCCACATATGAGTAGAGTAGTCCATTAAACAACGCTAATCCCTCTAAATTGTCTTCTGTACTCACTTCACAGGTAAAATATCAATGAAATGTACAGCCTTATTATGTAAGTCAATATTTCACATTAACTTATTAACTTCTACAAAACACCAGTTTAAATCAAATCAAGACACAGAAACTGCTGCTAACACAGACAACATTCAAAATGTAAAGGGAAATTACATCTGTACATGTGCTTATATATGTATATATATACATAACTCAGGAGCCAGCAAACAATTGTACATGTATGTAAATAAAGTGAAATTTCTTATTTCTGAACTACAATATTCAAAAAGGAACATGTTCGGTAATGACACCTAATAAACATACTCTCAGATCAAGATGCATCAAACTTCAAATGACTCACATTTGTTGAGATCAATGAGTCAGGATGCAAACAGTAATTTGAAAAACCTATTGCTCTTTAAAACAGTTGGTGTGATGGTAATGTACTGGGGACAATGACATTTAACTATAAAAAAATATCTATTTGCTCTGATATAAGCAAAATTAATTCAAAATGTATTTATATTGCACTCATCTCAAACTCCTTGATTAAGGCACCCACATCGTCTCCCAGGTGATCAATGAGACATCTGATGACAACTTCTCTAGTTTTTTCAAAGGGAATTTCACTGTGTTAAGGATAAATTTTATTTGAACAGCTGACAAGATACAGCAGTCACTCCCCTTAGTGCACAATTAGGCCCTTTTACTTTAAATATTATTACAGATTTGACTACATTGCAAAAATGAAACAAAATTTTGTGGAGTTGGTAAATCATTGCAATTTCTATTAAAATTCATCCTATCATTCAACCCTTATCTGGAGTGGTCAAAAGTCCGATCAGAATACACTCATACTGAAACAGAGTAAGAAGGAATAAAAGTTAAAACATAATAGTAGGCAGATGGGTAGAGGAGCAAGAATGTGGAGAGTGGATGTTGCATATGAAGAAGAAATAGATGGTTAGAAGAGATTGAGAAACACTGTGGTGGAATAAAGACTGCATGAGGCATATGATCTTGTGTTGAATTCAAGGGTACAGAGGTAGTAAACTAGGTTTAGAAGAAAAAGAGTGGTGACAACACAGGTGGGGGAAAGAATCATCTCAACAGAGGAGTAATCTGAAATACAGTGGGGTGCGAAAGTTTGGGCAGCCTTGATAATTTTCATGATTTTCCTTTATAAATCATTGGTTGTTAGGATAAAAAATTTCAGTTAAATATATCATGTAGGAGACAAACACAGTGATATTTGA